>JABEYC010000132.1:0-43137 GCA_013266195.1 Fusarium zealandicum | reverse complement strand
GGGGTATATATACCTAGAAATTAGCAGATAACATTTTATGAAAATAAACGTTGTCTGAAATCTTCTGTTGAGCTGTAACTGCGTGGTGTTTTGTTTTAGTTGATTATGAACCTGCTTTTATCTGAAACCTGTCTTCGCTTTGGGTCAACTGATAAACTTCTGGAGGTGAAACGTTTGTAGCCCTTTTCATTTTTATTTATTTTTTAGTTCCTTAAAAGAGCTGTGTTTCTTTTGACGTATCAGTTTTCCAGCGTCACTACTGGCACTCTGTACCCGCACAGCAACCACTTGCTCTTCAATTATGCGCCCCAAGGCATCTAGTGAATGACTGCAGTTTTCTATATTAGTAATGATTTGAGCAGTGACAGTGAAACAGGTCTACAGTCGGCCATCACTATACTCTTTGTCGACATTGGGGGCCACTAGTGCTCTCAGAGCGGCCACAGTGATAACGAGTATGCTGTCAAGAATATTGGTCAGTAGAAGAACAAGCCCAGCATGTGCAAGGGTTGAAATGATAAACTAAACCAACAGCCAAAGTCCGGCCGTTCACACGACATGTCTTGGAATAGGAGGCGGCTGAGGGGACAAGTATAGTCTAGGCTGGGAGAATTTGGCGCAATACTCGGGTAGCTTGTCTTCCGTACGCCCATCCTCAATAAATTAGTAAACTGCATGCCATTAGATGGAAGCCTTGCAAGCGAAGAGCTGGGCTTGCAGAAATTGGGTACTCGGTGTAGACCCTCACGATCAATATCGTCGAGGGCTCCGTTATAGGGTCCGATGAATAGGGCTCATGCCAAGAGCGCTATTGCAGTATGTTTGCGTGAACAACGTATGGCTCTTTATCCAACCAGAACCAGCAAAGACGGCAGTAAGTTTGATCTTGCCAAGACATGCCTCATCTCGGGCCTTCCGAAAGGACAAGAACCTTTATTTCGGGACCCCAAAGTCTTCAATGATCCGCCAGATGACGAGTGGAAGATGGCTGTTGGCGCCACCAAAGATGACTGCGGGCAATTTCAACTGTATGAGTCTGAAGATCTTGTGTCCTGGTCTCGGGTTGGTGCCTTGTACGCTGGCGATGGGAGTAATGGAAAGCTGCGGGAGTGCCCAACTTCTTTCTTCTGGGAGATGAGCGGTACCTCTTTTACAGCAGGAACTGATATGAAATTGACACGTATAACGACACAACCTTTACAAGCGAGAAGCGTGTGAGTCTTGATGAGAGCCCTACCGACTACACTGTGCAAGGATGAAACCGGGCGCAATCTAGTCATCACTTGGACGGCAAACTAGCCTAGCCCCCGGTGATTCAGCCGTCTGAACGGATGGGCTGGACAGCAGTCAATCACCCCGGAGCTTTCCATCGCAAAGACAGTGATCTGGGTCACCGTCCGATTGCTATGTAAAGAGCTCCAGCCTCTTGCGTCTGGCCCAGCCAAGAGATTTGGGGCCATTAAGGTTATGCCCAAAGGTCTGCGAGTTGGGAGCTGACAGAGTGCGAGGCTTACTTTGGAGGTTGATCTTGCTTCATCGGATGCAACCTTGTCCGCAGCTTTAATATTGGAATCGGCCCGCGAAGTAGTCGTGTTGATGTTTGATCGAGGTAGGGGCCTCTCCTTGGAAACCCCTAATTCTGGTTACGGCAATGCAAATATGTGGAAGGCTTTTTGTTGCTGGTGCATAGGAGAAAAAGTTCAGCTTGAATACTTGAATATATTTCTTGGTGCATCAGTACTCGAATCTTTGCAGGAGACGGATTATTACTTTCAGCCAATATCTTGCCCAGATGTCAGGAGTCGCAGGACATTAGTATAGTTACAAATGAGGATGTTCTGGCGGTGTAATCCATTACACTGACCCCCGTTGAGCAGCTAAATCGCTCAATCTGACTGCTATATGGCACACTGGCTGGCCAAGTTCCTCCCATACCCCCCCCGGCCTGTTCAGCTCGGCCAGCACTCGGTGACCCGACAAACAAGGCCCTCTGGCTTGAACTAACCCCATGGGCTATGTGTACACTAGTCTAGTCAACTCTTGTTGATGTCATTCAACCTCGGGCTAAACGAACCACACCTCAAGACTACTTTAGCGGCGCATCAAAGGCGGGGTAGGAAAACGGTCATTCTGTTATAATAGCCCCGTCTCCCCCTTTACCTTCTCTTGTTGTTATTGTCAAGTCTCTTCTTGTGACTGTAATGACTCGGTCTACTCATCCACGATGTTAGGCTATGATGCGTCGCCCTCCACGCCCGCGAAACTCACCCTGGAAGCCTGGTCGCAGGGCTGTATGATTGGAGCATTGATAATCATGATCGGCATTACCTTGGCCAATATGCGCCGTGGCGTTCTACTACACAAACTCATTTTGATCGAGGTGAGCATCTTCATCTTCTCTCTTTGACCCACAACCATCTCACCAAGTCAACAAGCTTCTTCTGGCTATGCCGAATGGCTTCTTCACCTTCTTCAATCCACCCACGTGGGGATGGTACCTCTCCTCGACGGTCATTTTCCTCGTCATATCATGGAATCTGCACAACGTTATCTCCTGGCTAAAGAACAGGCCATTCCTTTCGAAACGATACAGCGCCATATATATTGGAACTGTGATACTAGTCCAGCCTTACTGGGTCCTCGAGATCTATGCCAACTTCACATATTTTAACCCTCCCAATACTCGTCTCTTCGTGTCAACTCGGCCTCTCGAGGCTGCCTGTCGGTGAGAAGCCCATCAAGCGCTGCAGATCAACACTTGACTCATGTTTGAACTAGTGATCCGTGGTGGATCTTCACAGCCCTCAATCTTTTCTGGAACATCAAGTATCGCTACGAGTTCAAGCCTCTCGAGATTGTTCGCGTATCCCCGCGATTCGGTCTCTTACTCCTGAGCATGTCTCTCAGCATTATCTTTATTACTGTTGACATTCTTTCTGTCACTCCCGTGATTCCTATTGGCTATATCAACCCTTTTTGGAAGTTTGCCTTTATTTTCAAATGCTTCACTGATACCATTGTCTTGGATGACTTCAAAACCGCTTTGGATAAGCTGAGTCGCTATAAGATGGAACAAAACTATCCACTACCCTTCAGCAGACCCAGCAGTCTGATGCAAGGGGAGCTCCCGAGGTCGAGTGTTGTTGACTTTGATGTTGTATGTCCAGTAGAGAGCTCGAGGATGGTAACGGTGGAACATCTAGAAAGAGCAGACACTAGCACAATCTCCAGCCCGCCGAGGGCAGTGAGAGCTTCAGATGCTGGGCTAGTTGGTAGAGTATAATGACCTTTGCAATAATACTATATTGAAGATATTCTCAACCTTGTCATCTTCATTGGTCTTTACTTAGCTTAAAGCAAGATGCTGATTACAAGGGGTGTTTATAAGTCGTTGCGGCTATTATAGGTACCTAATCTAGGCTGCCGGGAAAGTTTTAAAATAGACGCTCGGCCCCAAGGCAGCACTTTTCGTGCCTCCTGAATATGAACCATTAGTTATCTTGCTTTCCCTATCTAGCCTGCGTCTTCAAACATAGATAAATAGCCGGAATACTGGTTAAATAAACGTGTTTTCTAGCAAGTGTCTTAAGAAGAAATGAAATACAGGCTTCAGGGGCCTAGACCAAGACTTGCTCTCGCACGAGAGTAATACATAACTCGTCAACATAGGAGTCACCTTTTGTTAAGAGATCATCTTCGGCAGTCATGACTTTATGGAAAGCCCCAGGGCCTGGATTCATAGACTGGAACTCGTGCAAAATGCCTTGTCTCCTTGGTCACGCCACTTGTAGATCGCCAAGGTGATAGGTGGCCACGCTGCTGGCCCGGACTATGCGGCCTATTATCTACCTCATCGTATTCTTTGATATTGTGGCAGCAAATCACTCTTTGATAGAGGAAACGCACATAGAATAGTTGTCTACCTCATGAGGCGCCTTCGTGACATATTGCCGCTAGGATGACATAAAGTATTCTAACGGTCTACTTCTGTATAAAAATTTCCATTGAGAAGGATTGGAATATAAGAAAGTTCATTGAAAGCCTGTCTAAAACGTGGCATGTATCTTGCGTCTTGTTAGGATAGTACCAGGTTGAGCTCGAAACCTCTGTTAGACCTCCTCGGGGTTAGAGTTACTCGCTCAATCTGGAATAGCTTTCAGACTTGAACTATGTATCGGCTTCTGTCTATCAGATGTATTATTTATAAATTATGAACTCGGCCGGAAAGCTAGATCTTTCGCAGCGTTCTTGCAACCCTCAATGTCTTCTAATAGAGTCCACAAAGGGAGAACGACTTCTTATCAAGGTCACAGTCTCTTATTTACTATTAAATCAACAACACAGTGGTTGACTGTCGGGTCGTGTGTGAATAACAATGGTTATAACGATGAGCAACCCTGACATATAATGTCTCTCAGTAATACCCTTTCCGTGACTGAATAAAAGACACGATCTGATCTGTGACTCACAATTCGGTACGAAGGCATGACCAGTCTAATTCCCAAACTATAAGAAGACCGACTTCTCGTAGCCCTGCTTCATGTATTCCGAACTCAATTCAAACCACTTTCCAACTACTTACCTCCGCTCAACACTATCTGACAATACCCTACACCGAGACATTTAGCCACAAAGTCATCATGTGCACAAAGTACAATTATCGCACGATATGTGTTGACTGCGGCACCCTGCTGGAACAGTCATTCTACAATCAGTGCTGTGCCAAGTCGCGAGGCCTCTGGGGGAAATGTGGAACAGATGAGAAAGTCGTCAAGGTCACGAAGCAGCTATGCGCTAAATGCACGGAAAAGCGTAACAAGAAGAATTAGCCCCTGTCGAGTGCAGTTCTCCACTGGCATCTCCATATAACAGATAACATGAGAGCTGCTATATAGACTACTAGTTTAACAAATGGATCATTGGTTTTAGTGTCATTGTTTGCCCTAATAGCCGTGGTCTCACCACTCTTAGCTTTTTACCCAGAGATCTACCTCAGTCAGAGAGAGGCCTGTTTGCCTAGGTAGAATAATTACTGCTGGAAAGACCAGCACCAGCACCTTTGTTGCCATACTCTTGGAATACACTAGTTAAGTCAGTAAGTAAACTACTAACTAGCGTTTTCTTATTAGTATACGGTGGTTCCCCTCCAGCCATTGATAGGTGCTTAGACCTCAGCCTCAGGTTACCCTACATCTGTCAAAGTCCTGTATTGGTACATGACTCTGGCGTTGAATGTCCAGGGGCGGCAAAGAAACACACTTTGCCATTAAGATCCTCTGAGCCGGTGGATGTGGCTCAACTCCAGTCAGCGTCTACCATAAAGAATACAAGAGGTCACACTCACTGCGCTGTGATCGATGATGTGACGTGAAGTATGGTCTAGTTGAGTTGGAGAGATCGCATTGATGTAAGTTGTAACCACTGCCACTGGATACAATTGTACACGAGGAAGCTTAGGAACCGTGTCACACGTGACGCGAAAGAACACTTGGGCTCCCCGGCTCGATGATGTGGATGCCACAGGCACTCATGCATCAGTCACTTCATCAAGGTCTTCTTATTAGTTACTGTTATAATTTCATCTTCACATCCCCTTATTTGAGAAAGTAGTTTTCATCATTGCAAGCAGACTAATTGAGGTTGAAAGAGCTTTGTTCTTCTGCAACAGAAAGTAGTAAAGACAGATCCTCTAATATCGTGGCAGTAAATCTCTCTTTAATAAATAACACGGTTTCTTCTCGCATCTTTGATATAGTACCTAGTTTTAGTCTTTGCTGCTACTAGTCTATGTGCGTTTCCTCTATCAAAGAGGGTTTTGCTGTCACAATTTCAAAGAACACGGTTTCTTTTCACATCTTTGATATCATATCCCGATATCAGCACAGCTACCTAATCTTAGTCTTTTCTACTGCATTGTAGGAAAGACTCAGATCTGATGCATCATGAGAGGCTATTTTAGCCAGGACGACCCTTCTGGTAGTGCTTCTGCCCCACATCCTTCTTTGACTCGACGGGAAGGAAACACGTGATGAGCAGCCAGGCACAGATAAGACGATAAGACATGATAAGATAAGATGATATGCGCAGTTGGAGGGGCAGTTGGAGGGGCAGTTGGTGGGATGGCTTTAAAATTTTCTTTCTAGCAACCAACACACACTCATCAATCAAGATCCCACCCTTGCGCTGCAGGAATTCAGACAAGATGGCCACCGAAATGGATGCCGAGGCGCCTCACAACAACTTCGACGTGCGTAGATCTCCTCTCCCGGGCCTCCTCGCTCTACACCGGCATCGCCAACCCCCCCCCTCCTCCCCAGGTTCCAGGGCTTTAGCACTGATATGTTTCGTCACAGACCATCTTGGTGTTGGATTTTGGCAGCCAGACTAGCCATCTGATTCTCCGACGCCTGCGAGCCCTCAGTATTTACGCTGAGATGCTCCCCTGCACCACCAAGCTCGCCGATCTCACCTGGAAGCCCAAGGGTGTTATCCTGTCTGGAGGTAAGAATCCTCTCAGCCCGCCCCCGTGTTTCTTTCTAATAAACTCAATAGGTCCCTCCTCCGTTTATGATAAAGACTCGCCCCGTGAGACCGCTCTCCTCCGAATATAGGATCCAAGACGGCTGATTTGAAAAAGATGTTGACCCCGCTGTCTTTGAGCTTGGTGTTCCGATCCTGTGAGTCACCTCCGATTTGTGGAACGCGCTTTCACTCACACGAATTTATAGTGGTATCTGGTATGACTCCATTTGAGCCCCATCATGGTGTAGTACTAATCACGTGAGCCTAGCTATGGTTGCCAGGCAAGTTCTTCATTATCTCATTCCTTTGTTGTTACTGACCTCCCATAGGAGATTGCTTGGCAGACCAACTCTGCCAACGTTGCTCGCGGAACCGCTCGAGGTTTGTACTTGTTCATCGAACCTGAGACTCAACGTTTTCTAACCACTCGGCTCGACAGAGTACGGCCACGCCGACGTCGCCATCCACAAGGTCGACAGCGATGTCGACCGTCTCTTCGCTGGTCTGGGCGAGACCATGCATGGTGAATTACCTACCTCTCCATATGAAACTTCGGTGCCTTTTACTGACTCTAACCCTGGACAGCCTACATGAGCCACTTCGACAAGCTCGTCCGCCTGCCTGAGGGATTCGTAGTCGTAGCCAAGACTGCCAACTCCGAGTTTGCTGGCATTGCTCACCAGACAAAGCCCATTTTTGGTACGTTTACCCCATCACAACATTGCCTCATTTACTTTTCCCTTCGCGTTACTCACAGCCCTTCCACATCACCCACTGTAGATTCTTGGCTAACTCGACACGTCAATAGGCGTACAGTTCCACCCCGAGCTCGAACACGTATGTTACCGGCTCCATTCTACCTCTCCTGCACCTTGCCACTTGACTGACACAATGCAACTCAGACTCCCCGTGGAAGTGAGCTCCTGCGCAACTTTAGTGTCGACATTTGCGGAGCGCAAGCCAACTGGGTCATGAGCGACTTCATCGAGCAGGAGATCGCTCGGATCAGGAAGCTTGTTGGCGACAAGGCCCAGGTCATCGGAGCTGTCTCCGGTGGCGTTGACAGCACAGTGGCCGCCAAGCTCATGAAGGAGGCAATCGGTAATGATAATGGCTGGACCATGCATATGTGGTGAGGCTAACACGGATCCAGGTGATCGCTTCCACGCCATCCTCGTCGACAACGGTATGACCAAGCCTCGTGCGTGGGCCTGACCAACACTAACTTGTGGCAGGGTTGATGCGTCTCAACGAGTGCAAGGAGGTCAAGGAAACCCTTCAGAAGCATCTCGGAATCAACCTTACCGTGGTTGATAGCGCCGAGCTTTTCCTCGGTCGCCTCAAGGGCGTCAGGGAGCCTGAGAAGAAGCGCAAGATCATTGGAGAGACCTTTGTACGTCCTCGATCACTCAATCTCCCTCCCGTTTCCCGGCTTTGGAAAATCTAACTGGTCTATAGATTGACCTATTCGAGCAAGAGGCCATCAGAATCGAAAAGGATGCCGAGAACACCCCTAACGCCGGAAAGGTTTCTTGGTTCCTCCAGGGCACAGTATGTATCCCTGCGTCATTGCCCTTCATATATGGATGCCTTGATTAACTCACCTGCTTACTCTGATGCAGCTGTACCCCGATGTGTACGTATAGTGGGCGGTTTATGTACCGGGAGAAGACTGACCGTCCGCAGCATCGAGTCACTGAGCTTCAAGGGTCCTTCTGCCACTATTAAGAGTTAGTAGCTATCTCAGATGTTAAAGTCTGCAATTACTGACTCTGGCCATAGCCCATCACAACGTCGGTGGTCTTCCCCAGGCAAGTCTCCCCTCCCACACTTGGTGTCTAAGTTTGAACTAACCGAGACATAGCGCATGATGGACGGCGTGAGTTACACACTCCATACTCCCTTTTCTCTCGTATCTTTACTAACTCTGACGACAACAGCAAGGCCTACGCGTAAGTTAACACCATACCCCATTTCGACCCCCTCAAGTGCCCCCCTATCATCCTTGACCACTCTCATCCGCCCGAGCACACAAAGAGACCTGTATATGTGTTTTTATCCCGCTATTTCGCGCTGGGAGGTCTTACTTGGGTAGGAAAATTCAGAGAACCAGATTAACCATGTTTTAGCTTCTGGAACCTTTGCGCGAGCTCTTCAAGGACGAGTGTCGAGCCCTCGGTAGGCGCCTGCAGATTCATGAGGACCTCGTGAACCGACATCCTTTCCCCGGGTAAGTGTTCTTATCGTTGAAGCCGCTGGTGCATTTAGGGGGCAAGGGGGCAGCAGGCCAACTCGGACACTTTGAGAACTTGCGGGGCTAATTTATGGACTACACAGACCTGGTATCGGAGTTCGCGTTCTTGGAGATATAACCCCTGAAAGAGTTGAAATCGCGAGAAAGGCCGACCACATCTTCATCTCCATGATCAAGGAGGCCGGAATCTACAACGAGGCAAGTTTCCCGGCATGAGTAGCTCAAGCAACAGCTAACACGCCAAATAGATGTCCCAAGCCTATGCTGGTTTGGATACCAACAAGGGTATGTGTCCCAGAAATGCGCCGGTTGAGATACCTGTCTTGAGTTTGCCCACTGACATCTTTCACAGCCGTTGGTGTCATGGGAGACACCCGCGTCTACGGATACATCGTCATGTAAGTTATTACCCACTCTTCTGATTTGGGGGCCTGAATTCTGACTTGATTCATAGCCTCCGTGCTGTCACAACCAGTGACTTCATGAGCGCCGAGCCCTACGAGTTCTCCTTCGACTTGCTCAAGGCCATGGCTCGCAGGATCGTCAACGAGGTGGACGGAGTCTCCCGAGTCACATATGACCTGTACGTCCCTTATCCTGTCCCCATCTTGAAGTGCTGGCTGACATTTTGTAGCTCTTCGAAACCCCCAGGCACCATCGAATTGGAGTAGAGAGGCTGGATTGAATGGGCAGTAGGGAGTAACCAAGTTGAGTCGAGGGCAGGAATTCCATACAGGCAATCATCTTAAAGTCCCGTACTTGTGGGCAGACAGAGTAGGGAAAAATGAATTGAGTTTTAGTAAGCAATAGACAAAAACTTGCCAAGGGCTATGATGATTTGCTTGAAATACAGTGAATTGTCTGCTAGAAATTGCTTATATAGGCAAGGAATTGGTGACTGACTTTCGCTATTTTGCGATGCCCAAATCAGATAATCAAGTCTTGACAGGCAAGAAAATGGCGGTTTCGGTTTCATTTGCCGGATAACGGGTTTTCGGATTATTAACCTGGCTGTTTGGCACGCTTGCGGTTCGGCAGTACATACCATAGGCAGCATGGGAATTAACTAAATACTTTGTAGGTTATCCAAGAGGCGTTGTTTGGCTGAGATTTCTTTTACATATCAAGCTTGTTCCTAAATAAACTTGGGAAAACAGATGGATGAGAATTCTTTTGGGGATAAGTAGGTGACTATTCTCTTATTCGGCGGTTTTCTTTGTAAAATGTCTGCGGTCTACCACACTCTATTCACTGTCTCGAGGACTGGCCATGCAGAATTTCAAACACACGAAGAGTCCATTCAGGCCTCAAACGGTGCATGTCTCCCTCTACACAGCCCTCCCGAGGCTATGACATCGTCTCCGGCTCTGTTGGCACAAGGGGTATTGTCGTCCTTGTCGATAGGCTGAATGGCACTGGATGCCGGTCGCTCCTGTCTCAAAGCTGATCTTGCTGGATTGGACAAAAATCAAGGCAAATGTGTCCTGGATAGTGGCAGTAATGATTTACTGAATCCTCCCTTGTCATAGCTAACATATAAGCCCTAGTCTCTCTATCTCTGAAACACAGCCCACTCTTTTAGGTCAGTGGCCTATCCCTACTTGCCATCAAGACATCCTCCCTACTTCTATCAACACAACTGAATTTGTTTCGTGGAATGGAATGAGCTCTTAACAGTCATACCCTGTTTGTACCTATACCAGGACCCTCAGGCGGCCACGATGGCATGTATTTCATTCTACTGGAACATCAGGCCGCAAGGGCGGAAAACGTGGCCATGTCATTAGGCACTCGCCCCAGCCGTGAGCCGGCACATGCTAGGATGTTGGAATCCAGTATGGATAGGAAGGCTGTGAGTAAAACATCCCGAGCAGCGAGTATAACAAATAGGAGCGGGTTCTCGTCGGCCTTGTGCATCTCCAGCCAACACACCACCTTTATACAAGCGAGACACGTCCAATATGTGGCCCAAAGCTCCCATCCTCCTTCCCCTTGTCGCCTTTCTGTCCTCAGCAAGTGCCGCTCCTACGATCTTACCGCCCTTAATCTCGACAGATTATGAGGTTATCGTCGTAGGCGGCGGACCTTCGGGACTCGGTGCCCTCAGCTCCCTTGGGCGAATCCGTCGTACAGCTTTGTTGATTGACTCTGCCGAATACCGCAACGCCCCTACCCGACTCATGCACGATGTCGCTGGCTTTGATGGTCCGCAGTTCCTTTTGTTTGCATGAAAACAGGTACCTCTTTCTAACCACAGCCTAGGAGTCGCACCGGCTTACTACCGATGGTCTGCCATGCGACAAATTGCCCACTACCCAACCGTCAATGCCACGAATGGAACAGTCACAAATATCCAGCCCGAAGCAAACTACACCTTCTTTACTGTCTCCATGACAACGTTTGACGGCACGTCTTCAACATATACGGCGCGTAAAATCATCCTTGCAACTGGTTTGCGGGATCTGGTCCCTCAGACCCCTGGGCTTCAGGAAAACTTCGGAAAGGGCATCTACTGGTGCCCCTATTGCGATGGAATAGAGCATGCAGATCAGACAATGGGCATTCTGGGCCCACTTCACAAGGCCGTGGAGGCAGCGGCTGAAGTGAGTACGCTAAACAGCGACATTGTGCTATTCGCCAACGGTACCGACACGCCAGAGTACCGAGCACTCGCCGATCGACAATTCACCGAGAACTCGTCTGAATACCTTCAGAGGAGGAACATCAAGGTCGATAACCGCACTATAACCCGGATCGCACGCGTTAAAGACGGGCAAGACTCCGACCGGGACCCAAGCTTGCCGACGTTCCCTGAACGTGATCTGTTCAAGGTCGAACTGGATAATTCCGTGCTTCTAGAGCGAGATGTCTTCTTCACTGTATTTGAAAATGAGCAGCGATCCACGCTTGGTCAAAAGCTCGGTGTGAACTTGCTTAATGGCATGATGGATGTGTGTCGTATAACCATGCGTACCAACGTCCCTGGTATCTACGCCGTCGGGGACGCAAGCACTGATAAAAGCACCAATGTCTTACACTCACTGTACACTGGTAAGATTGCAGTTGTAGACATCCATAGTAAGTCTATAATCTTTCTTCCATTCAGAAGCTGGGCTTCTCGTTCAACCTTTGGTCAAAAAGTCAGTAGCTAATGAGATTTTAAACAGTGGAATTAGAGAGGGAAATCAGCAGGTCTCTAAAATCGCAAACTCTCGTCGTGGAGGAGAAGGCAGAGCAAGACAAGTCGCAAGAAAGGATATGGGCGCAAATCGAAGAAAGATCTGGCGAGGTCCTTAGTGATGACTTGTGACGCTATTATTAATTACCAAAACTTCTACCAGTCGGTGGATTAAGGAATCGAGGAGGATGCTTATGTACCTTGAGAACGACAGCCTCATGTAGCGATATTACCTGGAATTCTGTGAAAGTCATCGACCTGTTTACCATAGCAAAGCGAATTAAGTTAAAATTTGTAAGACCATTCCTCTATTTCTATACCACCATCGCGATATTACCTGTATGGGTCTGGAAACGACACCGATGTAATTGCTTGCCGCGACCAAGTTATTCATTATGAACCTAGCCGTGATAGATGCGTTATAGAGACGTAAAGTTGTCCAAAAGAGAGTGTGCCTTGTTTAAAATAAAGAAAAGAATAAAACAATCTAGATACCTTGATTATATGTTGTTTAGATCCCGTATTCTACATTACAGTACACCCGGAACCTCTCGACCATCCTTCACTCTGTCCCTGGGCAACTAGACCGTCTTCGTTGCATTGATCCCTGGCAGGCCGCCATACTCGCTTAGTGCCCATAGCTAGCTCGATGCGACGTAGTCCTTCAATCAGGTCTTTGCGTGGGAGGGCAAACGTGATGCGGAACCATCCCGGATCTTTGGCGTGGAACGGTACACCACTAGCCACAGCAACCCTTGCCGAGGCGAAGCTTCGCATCATTGCATCATCAGAATCTCTGCTTGCTGATCCTCCGCCTAGGCAAGTCCATATGAAGACTCCTGCTACCGGCCGATAGAAAGAAAATTGATGGAAACACAAGAAGTCCTCGACGAGTTCCGCAGCATTGCGTAGGAGCATTCGGTTGCGGATGAGTATGTGTTCGAGGACCAAGAGATCTGAAAAGAGACCTAGGCCGATCACAGATGTCGCACTTGACACCCTGTATCTGTTCAGAATCGCCATCGCATTACGAAGCTCGGGGTTCTGTTGTGTCACGAGGAATCCCTGGTGCATGCATGTTAGCGGTGCTGGATATAGTAGAGAACATGGCGTAGCCAAGGTTTACGTACCAGCCGAAGCCCGCTGCTGCCAAGGTCCTTGCTGAGAGCGTAGACGACGTGTACACGAGCAGGGTTGACTTTCAACCGTTTCAAGTCCAGGGATAGGACAGAAGTGAACTTTGTCTCTGGCGACTCAAATACGGATTGAGAATCCACAGAGATTGTTTCCGAGTCTCTGTATCTCGGCGGACCCCAAGCCGACATGCCGTATATCTCGTCCGAGATGTACTGGATGTCTTGTGATTCGCAGAATTGAAGGATTGCTTCCAGCCAGTGTGTAGGATATATGTGCCCAGAAGGATTCATAGGGTTACAGACAATGATGCCACGAATACGACATGGCGCAGCTTCCATGGCTTTGAGGTAAAGCTGTACAAGCTGCTCTGGGTTCGAGAGTGAGTCGGGTCGTGTGACAGGGATCAGGCGGTCATCATTTCTCAGGTTGCTAGCAATGCCAAAGCCTTCCCACATGGGAGCATCGATCAGCATGCCCTCGTCCAATTCGGAGAGAGAGAAGTCAAGGCTGTCCAGGATAGAGCCGGCGCCAGCTCCACAGACAATGTGCTCGGCCTGAACGGGGCATCGAGGAGAGAAGAACTTGTTGAAGAATGATGCTGTGGCTTTGAGAAGGTCTGGAGGGCCACCGGGATTCTTTGAGTATGATAGATCGCTTGCCTCTAGGTTGGAAGATATGGCCTGCTTCATTAGTGGGAGCAGGTCCGGCCGACACAACCAATTCTCAGCCGAGTTCATGGCCAATACCCCCTCTGGCCAGACTGGCTGGGTAGGGATCTCATCTGTGAGCCAGTTGAGACTTTTTCGAACGCGATGGGAGAGCATTTTCGGCAGCTTGAAGGAGATGAATGAATGATGGAGATGGTGGAAATTGAGCCCTGCAAATCGAGTATAAATATTTGGTCCAGGTTAGTACCTATCTGTTGCACACATACGGAAGAAGGCCAGTTTTCGTTGTCTTGTATTTCATCCAGGAGATGTATAGCTGTCAGAAAGGTAGATACCTCACAGCAGCTTGTGACGGCATTGGGGTCTTAGGTTAAGCTCCCTTTCCAGAACCCCTTGTCGAGGCGTTGGAATGATAAAGCTACGTACTCACGATCTGTCACTACTCTCAAAATGATTATGTATCTATACCAAAGATAAGATCACCCTCGTGCTAGTTATGGAATATGCAGCCATGGCTGGCTTATCTCTTTTTGTGCATAGGACACCTCGAGGTGAAATATCGTTCCTTGGTGTCTTAGTTCTGCCAGCCCTACATAAGTCACTGGGTTTCATTCACCCTCCCTACAGACGGATGTCGGTCTTGCAGGGGGCAGGTTACATTAGGAATATGATCGAGATCAGCAAGGTTAACTAGATGCTTTATCCCGCCATTGGACTCAATCTAAGACAACACTGTTTCAGTTCGGACCGTCGGCCGCGCCGATAGTCCCGGCCGCAGCATTATCGTCTCATACGGACAGCCTCAATCCTGCCGATGCCGCCGCACATTGCCGTCTCACACCGACTCTCTTCTCCAGGCCCCTGCTCTTTACCAGCGAGGGCCCGAGATGGAACACGGCTGTCTCAGGCTGGCGGTCAAGACACCCAGCTTGGAACAAGTTGTAAGCTAGGTTTGTAAAACGGGTATGCAATGTAGTCGTTTTTTGTTTTTCTAAATTGGCTTTGGAATGATGTGACGAATCGGTCTTACTAGGATGAACCGAGCGCCCTGTTTGCACGTTGTGTTGGTTCACGAGAGTCTATACACACATCGTACTACGGAAACGAGGCTGAGACAGCAGGGACTAGACGGGGATAGAGCGCATTTCAGCTCAGCCCGAAGCGAGATCTATAGCCAGATAGAGGTTGGCTTCTAGCATAGACAAGCAGGTGAATGGACAGGCTTCCTTTCACCTGCAGAGCCGGCGAAGGCTAACATCTCAACCCTTTTTTCTGTCTCTCTTTTTTCCTTGTTTCCTTTCTTTTCCTATCTCTCACTTTGTCTTTTGCGGTCAGTATTGTTGAGGCACATCTTGCATGCGCAACTGGAGGGGCCAGGAGGATCAGCATGGAATAAAATCGCTGGGTGCCTGTGCGAATAGTATCATGGTCGATCGTACTCTCTCCTCAGACTGAAAGTTCTATCTTGCCCTTGGTCTGGCTACTTCAAACAATGTACCATCATAGTCATTCAAAGCCTTTTGGGACCGAGCTGGACGACAAATCCGGCTTGGGAACTATGGCTGCCTTGATCGAAAGCTTTGGGGACTGGCAGATCCGAAACGATATCCTCTACCTGGACAATGGCGCATTTGGAGCCTGTCCCACGGCGGTTGTAGACAAACAAAAGGAAATTCGACAATGGATCGAAGAAAACCCCCATGAATTCTACGAACGATCCTACATCACAGCCTTGGAGGCTAGCAAAGAGACCTTGGCGGGTTTCCTCCACGCCGATCCGAGCGACTTGGTCCTTCTTCCCGGCGCAACACACGGCTTAAACGTCGTTATTCAGAGCCTCAATTACAACCAGGGCGACGAGATCTTGACCACCAACCATGCCTACAGCTCTGTCCGCATGGCCCTCGAGTACGTTGCAAAGCGAGACGGCGCTCACCTTGTCGTTATCGATCTCCCGTTGCAGGTGACTGGTCCCACGGACATTCTGCAGCGGATCCTTGCTGGCGTCACAAGTCGAACGCGGCTTGCAGTCATCGACCATATACCTAGCCGGTCTGGACTCGTGCTTCCAGCCAAGGAAATCGTTCACGAGCTTGAATCTCTCGGCGTCGACACCCTGGTAGACGGAGCACATGCGCCCGGCATGATCCCGTTGAACCTGGAGGATATCAACGCTGCATACTACGTGGCCAACTGTCACAAGTGGATGTGCGCGCCGCGTGGAGTAGGGTTTCTCCATGTTCGCCGCGACCACGCTGAGAAGATCAAGCCTCTGGTAATTGCACGTTCGCCCTATGTCGTGAGCAGGTCCAAGCACTCCAGTCTGCAGCACAGCTTCGGCTGGATGGGGACCTACTGTCCGTCTGCCGTGCTCTCTTTGCCCTGTTCCATCAACCATCTCGAGACCGTCATGCCAGGCGGATATAGCGGCCTGACCAGCAGAAATCATGATCTGGCGGTTCTCGCGCGCAGGATCATCTGCAAGGCGATCGGCATACCTGTTCCATGCCCGGACAGCATGATTGCCGCCATGGCGACCATACCGTTACCCGACTCGCCTGGACTCGAGCAGGAAGGAATGCTGCCCATCCAGCAAGCCCTCTGGAAAGAACACGGGATAGTTATCCCTGTATATTCTTGGCCATCGTATCCGAAGCGTGTGATCCGGTTGTCGGTGCAGGCATACAATTCGTTGGATCAGTACCTGAAGCTTGCCGACTGCTTGCGCATGGTGCTATATAACGAACGGAATCCAGTGCCCAAGGATCTCAAGCACTGGCCATCCAGGCCCCTACCGTGGATGGGTGAGAGAAGACAGAGCCATGATTCCACTTACTCCTCGTCAACAGAGCCCTCGCTGGCATGTAATTGCGGCAGCCACGAAGCCGACAGCTGGGGCAAGGGATTTGTTCGCCCAGAGGCACCATATAAGGATATGGAGGATCCAACTCCATGGCTTCTCATCTGGTTAGCCCAATCGAGGGTGCGGAGGATCGTCGAAGGCAGTTTCTCCTCTTACCCTCTTTCTTTGTTTCCCACGGCCGGCGACGCGGAGACGCAGTTTCACTTGGCGAGCGAGCCGAAATATCGTCATGCCAACCTCGAGGCCTCGAGGGTCACCTACATGCTGTCCTGCCTAAACCGGCGTAGGATTCCGCAGATGATGGCTTCCCTTGTGTCCAAGCTGCTGGAGACGGACGATATTATCGAGAGCTGGCCAGACTGGATGGGGACCCTTAGGAACCAAGCCCAGATATTGAACCGCGCCATCGTATTCGACATGGCTGCCCCCAGAACGCCCGCCAAGTTCCCAGTCGATGCCCGGGACTTTGTGAGTCTGGTGGTGCCGTACGAAACCGAGAGTCAACAAGGCAACCTCAGTCTGACGTTTTGGCTCCGCGCTTTGGCTGACTTTACGACCAGAGGCCAATGGTCTACCGCCCGGGTCATGTCGTTCCTACAAATCCACTCGTTCTTGAAGGATCCAGTAGGCGGGCTTCGCAACGATGTCGACACCCCGGCGGATCTGTTCCTCTTGATGTTTAACGGCCTGAAACCCGAGATCAATGTCGCAAAGACGAGTCAAGAGACGTGGGAGGAGATTGCGGCACAGCTGGCTCTGGAGAGTTCTTTCATGTCCCAGCCTCTGGTTAGTACTGCAAGCTATATCCATTTCTCAGGGGACCAGCAGCTTGTGTACTCATATGTGGACATTGCCAACCTGGCTCGCTCTGAATTTGCCTCTCCAGAGATTGTCACAGGCATGATTCAAGATATCCTCAACTCAGACAGCAGCGACGATGAGAACTGCATTGCTCCCATTGCGGTAGCTCGCAGCTACCCGGTCTGTTCCAGCCACGACGCCCGGGCAGTCATTGTCGATGGCAACAACCGCATCACGACCGTTGCTTTTCTAAGGTTTGTCTCTATCTACGGAGTCTCAGACGCCGGAGAGATGGAGGGGCAACTGAGAGAGTACTGCCGAAATCATGGGCTTGGGCCTGTGTACTTTGTGGACTTTTGCGCTGTGATGCAGATGCTGCGGAACAGCGCCGAGGATACCATAGATCAGCTGAGAACGTGCAGGACCCTCGCTCGGTTCAGACATGTTAGCCAGGTTCCGTCTCTGGTCACGGAAGAATCCTCGTTCTTTACCAGGGTGCTAGTTGAGGAAGGAGAAAAGATTGCGCAGCCAGTCCACCAGTACATCTTTGCCACCGACGATTTGCTTGTGGCTTTGCCGGCAAAAATGCAGTCTCACGGACGAGCAAAAGGATTCAAGGCCTTGCCGGTCCGATAATACCGACTTGGTGATGGAAAGACGGATGCAGATAGAACTACATTACGGTTGAACAAATGAATTGATTCAAGCCTTTTGGCTCTCTACCCATCCCTTGTCTACACGCACCCTGACGCTAGAATACATGGATACATACTGACGGGCCTCAGTTTTCCATGGCCCAGTCTGCAGCAGCTACGGCGTGAATCTGCGCCGTGTCAAAGACTGGCAGCTCACTCCCAGCCTCATCCACCAAGAGCCCAATCTCGGTGCATCCGAGAATAAGGCATTGCGCGCCTGCCATCTTGAGGCGACTGGTGATGGAGTTGTATTCGTCCCGAGAGCTGTCCTTGATGATTCCGTTGCAGAGCTCGTTGTAGATGACCGTGTGCACCGTCTCCCTGTCTTGCTCGTTTGGCACGATGACCTGCAAGCCGAATTTCTCGGTCAGGCGAGCTTTGTAAAAGTCCTTTTCCATGGTGAAGCGGGTGCCCAAAAGCCCAACCGACTTGTATCCGGCCTTTAAGATAGCTTGGGCGGTGGGGTCGACGATATGGATAAGAGGCAGTTTCGAGGCCGTCTCGATGCCGTGAGAAACAAAGTGCATGGTGTTGGTGCAGAGCACGATGGCATCTGCACCACTGAGCTTGAGCTTGGAAGCTGCGTCGTCCAGCATGACACCGGCTTCTTCCCATCTACCAGCGCGTTGCAGCGCCTCGATCTCGGCAAAGTCAAACGACAAGATGATGCACTTGGCCGAGTGCAGCCCGCCCTGGACTCGGCGAACGCGGCGATTGATCTCCTGGTAATACGTCGTAGTAGATTCCCAGCTCATGCCGCCGATCAAGCCTAGCGTCTTCATGGTAGAGGTAGTGGTATGGGGATGATGGTGAAGCGTTGATGTGTCGCGGCAGTTAAAGTGCGTGAAAGAGTAAAGATTTGCCATGAACGAGACAAGTCAGTCGGCGCAGAGTGCCCTCTCCAGGAAGGCTGACTCAGCATCACATCACCCAACTTGATACGTATTTCTGTCCCAGATACCATGACGCACAAGAGCGACGGGGTCTGTCTTGATAAGAGTTTTGAGACACGCGCTCGGATAGCTACAGCCCGACGCCCTTTCTTTAAGGGCAGAGTAGACGGGAAATGCGGGCGGCAAGACACGGACCAAGCTCCATGACGGACTTGCGACAAGAAGCGAGACACGAATCAACAGCTGTAGTACAGCCTCGATGTACCAGATGAATAGCCCAGTTCCAGGTAGACTATCTGCTTTGCTAGGGGGCCATTCTTGCCCACGGTGAGGCTGAGACACCGGACAACACGACCGACAACTTGATCGTGGCAGCATATGACGATCCGACGGAATGTGACGGTACAGCTAAAGGGTAAAATAAGAGGAAATTATCCAGAGCCGCTGGTATTGTCAGGGGCTTTGAAATATGGACCTGAAAGTCGTGTATTACCTAGGTTGGACAAAAGGTGCCAGGACCGGAGCCTCAACAATACTTGTCACGTAGAGGCACCAGGACTCCGCGAATGGTACAACCTCGCTGCAGCATTATAAAGTACTGAGCGTGACTTTACCAGCAGCCTGGTCCGCCCCTGTTTGACCCGCACGACAGCATTTTCTTTTTATCTTATTCTTTTCTCTCCTTTTTGCTGTGCCGCGGATGTGAGCTGCACGTCCTCTTCTCTACCCAGGTGCAACTCCTTCCATAGGACGCAGCCTTATAAAAACATACACCAAAGGAGATGCAGGGCTGCAGACAGACCATGTCTGAGCGAACGCCACTACTCCGTCCAGATGCCGAGCATGGAGGTTATGGAGCTTCTGCCTACGACACCCCTAAGCCAGGTCCGCAAGAAGACGAAAGAACGGTCATCTGCAATGAACTTTCCTTTGGGCGACTGGCACTGATCCTGAGCACGGCATGGTTCGGAGTCTTCCTCGGAGCTGCTGATACTACCGTCATCGCAACCTTGTCCCCTCAAATCTCGAGCGATTTCAAGTCACTTAGCCTGCTATCCTGGCTCGCCACGGCATATCTCATAGCCAATGCTGCCAGCCAGCCGATATCTGGCCGGCTCACGGATATATTCGGACGCGGCCCCGGCTTAGCCTTCAGTAACGTTGCCTTTGCGGCTGGTAACCTCCTTTGTGGGCTAGCTACGAGTCAGCAAGCCATGATACTTGGACGGGTCATTGCTGGTATCGGCGGCGGTGGCCTGATGAGCATACCGACATTTCTGGGCTCAGACCTGATTCCCCTTCGCCGACGGGGATTAGTGGGAGGAATCGCCAACCTATGGTACGGAACTGGCGCCATGGTGGGTGCTGTTTTCGGAGGCTTCCTGAACGACTACACCAACCTAGGCTGGAGGCTGGCCTTTTTGATCCAGGTTCCCCCGTCTTTACTCTCGGCTGTTATCGTGTTCCTCTTGGTCAAGGTGCCGCCGAAGCATTCCGATAAGTCATACGTCAAGCGCATCGACTTTGGGGGCGTCTTCCTGGTCTCCTCCTTCTTGGCTTCTCTGGTGCTAGGTCTCAGCTCGGGAGGCAACAAAGTGCCATGGACTCATCCTCTACCGATCACGGCCATCACACTCTCAATAGGCCTATTCGCTGCGTTCATCTGGTGGGAGCTCAGAGCATCCCAGCCCATTATCCCCGTCAAGCTCCTGCTCAACCGCACCGTCCTTGCTTCTTGCTTGGCCAGTTTGTTTTGCGCCGCCATTGCCCTGACAGGCATTTTCTACGTGCCGCTCTACCTACAGGCCCGCGGCTATTCTGCCACCAGCGCTGGCTTGAAGCTTTTGCCCTTGTCTCTCGGCACTTGTGCTGGAGCACTCGCCCCCGGCTACCTGATGAAAAGAACTGGAAAGTATGTAGGGCTGGCGATTAGTAGCATTGTTGCCCTAGTCATTGGCACCGGTCTATTTACTCTTCAGGACAACAATAGTCCAACCTGGATGACCTGCACCGCCTTTTTCATCATCGGCGTTGGTTATAATGCAGTCTTCACAATCACGCAAATTGCCTGCCTCGCAGCAGTGGGTCACTCGCAACAGGCCGTGGTCACGTCCACTACATGTAAGTATTCAGACCCGATATGAAAGGTCTTCCTTTCATAACCCTCTAGATCTTGCAGCTACTAATCATTGCTGATATTTTTATAGACCTGGCCAGAAGTCTGGGCGGTACTATCGGTATAACACTTGCCTCTGTGGTGTATCAAGCCAGCCTGAACGCGAGCTTATGGTCACGATTTGGTGATCAGCCAAATGCCGCGGAGGAAATTCATCGCATCCGGGACGATCTGACTGAGCTTAAACGTCTACCGGATGGGTGGTATGATGGAGTTATCGAGTCCCTGATGGAGTCTTTCGGGGATGTGTGGCTAATGATGCTCGCTTCGGCCGTCCTGGCTCTGTTGTGCATCACGCCTATTAAGCAACATGAGCTTTACGTAACATTGGAGAGAAAGTAAACTGTATTTCATATGTTTTTCTATCAGTATTTTATATTTTCCTTTCGGTGGTACTAATAATCTCCGTATAATATAGTCTGCACTTGGTAGCTAGAAAAGACTGACGTTGGGAGCGCTTCTTTACTAGGGAAATTTTAGTTTTATAAGATATAGCAAGATGTATACTATTCAAGACATTTTTATCAAGCACATTCTTTTTCTCGTCTGACGGGTCGAGTCACGGCTAGTAAATCGTGTATCTCATCAAGTCGCTACTCCAAGCTATATCTTTTAAACCTCCCGGGATCTTTTGAGACCACCTTGGGCAGCCACATGAACCCATAACAGCACTGTACAGAAATAAAAGTGGCAAGGCCAGCACAATGCGTGGTTCTCGTGTCTAATCTCGGTGCAGTGGTAGTCAACGATGTGCAGTCCCAAGCCCTCTGCTCCCTCCGGGTCCTCCGACTCACTCGCAACCTCGGTATCATCGGAAAGATTATTGATTTTGCAATCACTAGCGAATGCGATGTAGTTGCGCGAAGTCAACTCTGAGACGCAAGATACAATTTGGGGGCATTGTGTTATTATCGCGGCGTAGTCGGAAAAAAGCCCAACAGAACCTCCGCTAAACTATCCTAACCGAGACTACTCACCATTATTTCCTCGATCTACCGGCTCCCGATTTGAAATAAACGCACGAGAAGCAGTCAATCGTCTCAAATTTAACATGATCGGGGACAATGAGTTCTCAGAAATTGCCTCAGATGACCGGGTCAGGAGGGAATTCAACGCCTACGTCCGATCCTTACATTTGTTTCCTGATGCTTTCGCCTTGAGAAGCTGGATACAGGAGATCTTAAAGACAACCTTCGTAAAGCTTTTCAGCGCCGGTGCGTTGACTTATGTAATGTGTTCCTGACGAGGTCGTAGTCGAGAGGCTTGCACGACTTAGTTTCTCCAATAATTTAAGCGAGGGCGGCAAGGGTGTCGGAAATATATCTATCGAGTTGGTTGACCGCCATTGGAGCTACCCCCAGAAGGCTGACCGTCGATGATTATATAGCTTCAGGTAGCAGAATAAGTTCTATACAGGGGTGGAAAAGTGCCATATCTATGACGTGCTATATATCTCTGGTTCTACAAGTATGCTAGGCTTAATGAGATAAATAAAAGTAAAGGGATAATGAAGCCATACTCCGACGTGTCATCGCCATGTTAAATTAACTGCGGGGCTTGTGACTTCGCTGTCTCTCCTTGCAAGCTGCAAAGCGGCCGGCGACTCGCGCGAAGGACAAGGCCGAGCAGAGCGAGTGCTTTCGCCTGAGCTGTGTGAGCGATAGCGGAGCTCAGATGATCGTGGACTCACAGTTATTAATCCTTTTCGAACGGGCTTGTCCGTGAAGAACGACTTTGGTAGCACTTTGGTAGCACAAGGTAATTCTTAGCTAGGGTCCATCCGTCTACAGGGGTGAGAAGCCAGGCCTGTTTCGCACAATCCATGTGTGCAATCCATGCAAGCGGACTGCTCCGCTGCGTGTAGCTTGCAATTGGAGTATTCCGCATCGTTGATCTCCGGCCAATTGACGGATCTATGTACGAAAGGAGCTAGTTCTATATCCCCGCAAACCCCGGACTGTGCCATGGCCAATAACGGGCATAGTTCAAATTACCTGGAGAGACTTGTTAAAGTACTTATATCACTGCTGGCCCAAGTTTCATGATTTAGACCGATCAAGCTACTTGATCGATCATAACGAGAGGTGACATCATGGCAAAACGACTACTGCTTGCCTGGGCCACAGCTGGCCACGCTCTTTTCCAAGACGTGCCTCAGCCCTTCCGCTCTTCGCCTAGCAAATGGGCATACTATTCCTATGAGGACAACAACGTCGCAGTTCTGTCTGGATCATTCAATCGTTCTGTTTTTGATGCTCCGTGGGCTGCTGAAACATCCAATGACGATCTTACGCAAGGGTACGGATAGTCTTCATATACCCCACCACTCATGTTCAGCGTCACTAATACCGGCGGGCAGAAACGAGTATCTCAACGGAACCGACTTCGTGGCATATGACAAGAAGTTCTTTGACATTATTGGACCCGACGCTCGTGTCAAACATGTCCAGAAACTGGCGTACCAGACTCATGAAGCCCCTTGCTATATTCCCAGTACGAAAGAGCTCTACTTTACCGAGTGGGGTCGCCCTGGTGGCCAGGAAGGCGTGCATTCCTGGCAATATCTCCTGGACACAAAGACGAATAAACTCCGAAACATCACCACAAGCCCGCCAACCGTTAATGCGCATGGCTGCGTCGTCTACCGCGGTGAATTGCACGTCGTTACAGACGGCGGACCTGACGAGACCGGCGCGTTGGTAAAGATAAACCCCAAGACTTGGAAGAAAACGGTACTTCTCAACAACTACTACCAACAGCCATTCATGGGCTTCAATGACCTGGATATCGATTCAGAGGGAAACTTTTGGCTCACAGATTCGAAATCCGGGGCTGTATGTTCACCACCAACCCAAGCTGCTGATTCATGCTGACATACGTCTAGGGTCGAGACATTGTTCCATTCACTCCGCCGACGAATCCCACCGTGTACATGGTGAATGGAACTACCATGCGACCGAGGGTTGTTCACGTCACCACAGGAAACGCCAATGGCGTCGCTGTATCGGCAACCGACGGCGGAAAGACCGTCTACCTGCCCGACACTGGTGTCTCTGAATTCAAGCCCGTGTCCCTGAAGAACCCATACGGCGATAGAGGTCTTTTCGCATGGGACGTTCAGAAGAACGGGGGTGGCATGCTGACCAACCGCCGATTACTCAACAACCCCATTACCTACTTCTACGATGGCATCCGTGTGTCTCGTAATGGCTGGATCTTTGTAGGGTCTGGCGACGGAGTGGAAGTCATTGATCCTGCTACTGGCTTGGCTCTGGGAAGTATCCGGGTTGGAGGAGGAGAGAACGTGGCCGTCAGCATGGCATTTGATAAACATCAGCTGTGGATTGTTGGCCGCGGTGGCGTTTGGCACGTCAGCGGAATCAAGGACAGGCTGGATAGGCCCTGGTGATCTATCGGTGCGATCATGTAGGGTAGGGTCAGTTAATCAGACGTTTGATTGAAGCTGCGGCATTAGGACTTACTTTCGTTAAGCCGAAGCAAAGTCATAGTCGCAAATAATAAGAAGCTTCACCCGACTACGATTCTTTTTGGGCTTCAGAAAGTGTTGCTGATATAATGCTATTTTATATTATTATTCAAGTGATCAATGTCATCATTGGAGCTGCCAAGATCTTCTCGTGGTGCGGTGTTTGGTTTCTTACACCCGAACAATCCGAGACGGGTCTCATCTCTCGGTTTGCCTGCTTGATTGAGTCTGCTCTTGTCGTACTTTACACGGACGTGTATCAAGCCCCGATGCCGTTTTGGTGCGCGGTTGGCCCGCATCATAATGAGTCCACTGTGAAATGACACTCGGATCGTTATGGCGCTGACGAGGTTAGGCAAGACTTGAATAGTATACCACTCGATTGAAACCATCTTCGATGACTCGGTACTTGTATCGCAGTAGGAAAAGATGGGCATCATATGCGGCCGGCGATTCACGAATAGTCTCAATGCTGTTAACGCAGCAGTCGCTAACAGTCGTTACCTGTAGTAACCCAGCTTTACTAAAGCAAGAATTTCAGCTTCACGAGACAGTATATAGGGGTTTCTAGCAGAGTGACATTATACCGAATGTTGTTCCTTGTATGCCTCTATAGACTAGTGTATATAAAGTATAGTGAAGCGATCCGATGACTTATCAGACCGTGTCAAGAAGTGCGTCTAGAATGGCAACTAGACCAGGGTGGTATACTCTGGCTGTTCTATTTATTACACCCCTTTCTTACTAAAGTAATCCCACACTTTCTATGGTCTGCTTAGGTCTCCAACGTATATAGACCTTTGGACAAACTACTCTATAAGCCTTTCTTTAATTACAAAGGGATATGCTGCCACAAGATTTAAGAACACTTCAGACAAATAATACACGTAGTTATACCTAGATATATGTAAGATGCATTTATATGTAGAAGATAACAGGTGAATCTCTAGGACAAGCTAAAAGCTAGCGGACTTGGGCAAACTATCCTATACTTCACCTGGCTTCTACTTCGCTTTTGTAATGATAGTGCACCTAAACGTTTACTGCTATAGCCTCTATCTAGCTATAGCATCTGTGATAGATTAGACTTATGTTATTGCTGCTGAATATGACAAGCGGTTTACTGTACTACGTAATTAAGACTACATTAATGAGGCTAGTTGTAGGCGCGACGAGAGATGACGAGATTAATAGCACCTAGTAGTGGACGAGTATTAGTTCATAGTAACTTAATATGTAGAAACCTTATAGTATTATAAACAGTTAAACTGGCTTCTAATCTAGCATGACAAAGAGTAGGATAGGTTTAGGTACACCAGTAAGTACCTTGTGAGGTAGGTAATTAGTAGACTGCGGCTCTATGAGATTATACCCCGAGACTAAACTATAATTTATATAAATCTATGTCTTACTGGAAGTGTCGTATGCTCAAGCCTGGTATTATAGTATCCCTATCTTGGCCCATTCAATATTGTAAAGTCTTTAAACCCCCCGAGGCAAATGCGCGTGCGTCCTAGTATAGCCCTGATTTAGTTAAATCATGAATAGCCTAATTCAACGTGAGTGTAACTGATCTTGATAGTTTTAGGTATAAGCGAATAGAGAATGATACGACGACTAGACCTTCCTAATTGGTATTGAAGGTGGTATAATGCATGCTTGTATGCACTAATCGACCTTGGGCGGCGTTGTGACTCATGCGGTGAGATTGAGCAGTCTTCAAGTATAAGAACCACGACATCCGCCCGGAAACTCGCAAACGGAAACCAGGCGAGCACTTGAGATCCCATTCCTGTCTTTCGCAGACTTTGCCCATATCAAAAAGCACTATGGAACGAGTAAGGAAAACCTTCTTCGACCCTCTTGCGAGGTCGAAGTCTCGCATCTCCGAGATTCTGCGCGAGCTTCCCGCTGGCTCAGCCCATCCGTTCAACCCTGAGCGCGTTCTCCTGTGCCGAACAGAGAGCGGCATTGAGGAAATTGACATCTCAGACAAGCCTGAAGAGTATTTCTACAATGCAGTCGACCTGGGCGACATGGGCGAAACGCTGCTCAGGCGAATGGCCGGCTTCAGATCGCATCTGAGTAAGATGGAATTTCTCAAAATCTTGTCACGAGCAGCGACTAATATAGAGCAGGCGTTTTCGACGATTTCCAGATAATGCAAGCCCCCGCGGCTTCATTCAGGATTCCCATAGTGGCAGACCAAATCACCATTTTGGCCGTCTCTGAGCGAACGCCAACATACTACGACTTTTGCTTTGCCGATGCAGAATGTAACGCGTGTTGCTGGATTGCCCGAGAGACGTTTGGAGGCATCACTCACAGCGGCGATTTAACCAACAGTATCGATCTTTTGGACTACGTCAGGATAAACGACACGTATCTTACTGATAACCCGATTTGCGTCTTCATCTCGGGTTATCAGAAAACAAACATCACTAGATTCTTGGGAACCAACCCGGCACTGCTTGTTGCGGACCATGTGGAAAAGGTACACCGATGCAAGGAACTCGCCTCTTGGACGCATGAACTGATGACCTGCAGATTCTGTACATCATCCCAGTGCCTTTGGACGAAGCAACAATCGGAGATGCGACTATCTGTTGCCCATTAGTGATCAAGGGTGATCGAGACTCGCTCATCTGCTCGATTATACCAACTGCAACCACGGACCGAGGAATGATGTGTCATAGCGAGAAGCTGTTAAGCCCTTGCTTCCCAGAAGCTATCAGGCGGGCCGACTTCAACGTTGCCACCCCCAAACTCGCTGCTCCAGCAGGTAAGTGTTGGATGCCCAGAGTAGTAAATTTGGACAAGAAACTCACACCAACACAGTTACCAAACTCGATGCAGTACAAGAGACTGACCTTTCCTCGGAAAGCCAACGTGAAATCATGGCCAAGCGCAATGCTTTGTTTACCACGAATCCATCCGCTTTACCTTCATTTCTCAAGTCCAAAGACACACAGGTCATACGCTTTGGCACCGGCATCAACTTTATGTTTTCAGACCAAGATTTGAACGAAGCAACTGAGCAGTCTGCTGTTGTCTTGCCCTGCATCTTCGGCTCTCGGCTTCAGGGCCCAATTCTGTTGGCCACAGGAAGTGTCCCTTCAGCTGTACCATTCTATGATGAGATCGCTCTTCGTGAGTACTACGAGCAGCTGAGCAATGTCGTGGTCGTTGTTGATGATAGAATGACCGACAACGCTCGGAACCTGGCAACTGGTCTCAGAATCAATGCCTTGTTCATCGTACAGCTAAATCCACGAGAAGAGCCAGAAACTACCGACCAGCTGTTGTTTCTGTTGAGTTCGGCAAACATCAACGCAGTCACAGCGCTTGCTGGACCGCAATCCTTGATTTTGGTTCAAGTCTTCGAGAAGTTCTATTTTTATAGAGGCCTAGCTAACCCAAGGCATCTGAAGACTACCCATCTGGCGTTTGGCGCAGATGTGACGTCTGTGATCAAATCTACCTGCATGGACTCCCTGTTGAACCCAAAGATACAGCGATTCGTAAACCTCGAGGATGATAACACAATCCTCTTTCCATCCACAGAGCAGTTTGTCCGCCCTCAAGATCTGCAACGGCTGTTTGAACAACTCCCTTTCGACAAGATCAACGACATGAGAGAAGACGTCTTAGCGGCAGTGCCACAGCTACAGGCCCTTCTCAACCAAAAGGACCTTCAGCAACTCTCCAAAGACCTAGTCTCAACCCTGTCTGAGATGGTTAGCAAGGCGACATCTCCCTTGAGGAACGCCTACATTCAGTTCATCGCCCGAGAGTTCAACATTGATGATCCCGAGTCGGCCAAGAAGAAAGGCAATATGCTTGGAGAGCTGAGAAAGGTTACAAAGGAGACTCAAAGTCTTCTCGAGCCAGTCATCTCAAGCCTGGCTAACATAATGTCTTCCCAAACAACCTCCAAGAGAACACATGACCTGAAGCGCCTTGTTCGTCAAGCACAGATCAAAAACAACGTTGAAGCTACAAAGTCAATGACATTTGACACGTTGACCGGGTACCTGGAGACGTACGCAGGCGAAATGGGTGTCATGCTTTTGAACATCGAAACAGCCCCATACCAGCAGATACTAGGCAGCTTGAAAAATGCTCCTATTGATGCCAAGTAAGTACACCTTGATTGATTTAATGCAGCGGTGCTTCCCTGAGAAGTAGTGATATGGCCTTCCAATAGATGTCTAATCTTCTGCAGTCCATGTTGCGAGCTTGATTCCAGAGTCTTGCATCTCGACGGGTTTGACGCCGGCATAATCATCCAGCAATCCCAGATTCAACATCACGGGCCCCTGCAGAGTCAAGTGGGACCATCTCACCCCATTCTGGCCCTTCCATATCTCAGCCAAGGGAGAGGAACGGGATCGATGTTGGCGTGGGTCTGCTGGGACGAGTTTGTTAATCTCGACAGCCCTTACAGCGTAAGGTGGATGGATAAGTGCAACGAACCACACATTGCCGCATTGAGAATCGTCATGAGGGACACTCTCAGTCGAGCGGTAGCCTCAAGGGAGCACAATATACAGGCAGGAAGCCCCGAAGCCGGTCATCTTATGAGCGCGCTGCTGATGGCTGCAATGAAGAAACTTGCAGCCATGAGAACGACCGCCCCGGTTGTGTTGGACAAAGCCGAGGACACTGTCACAAGATTGATGCGAGGCCTCTTTGGTAATCTCATGACCATTGCTGGATCAGGAGTGCGTCCTCTGAGCATGGTCTGGCAGCTCTTTGGGTTGAACCCTCAGTACGACCTTCCTACCACCGACAATGGGTGGGTTTGGTATGAGACCGTCGTCCAGTTGTATCCATACACTGGCTGGCCTATCGACCAGTTTCACAAGAATCTAGCAAAGCTCGTCGACAAAGCCATCATCCGTGTTGCTACAAAGAACGAAAACGTGGCCGAAATCAAGATGAGCCGTGTAGCTGAGATGATCAGATACTGCAAGCTCCGGAACATCCAGCTGGATCATTCCCGTACCCTTGTCACCACCTTCATGCGAATGCTCACCACAGAAAATGTGGACGTCCCAGCTGTCGGAGGGCGCCTACTAGAGCAGCTCCCACGGCAGCTGCAGAAGCAGACAATGGGCTACACCAGGATGATCAAGTATGTCAATCATCTTGCCAAAGGTGGCCAGAGACGCATGCATGACGACCTTGTTACTGCCAACGTCTATACCAAGCGCTCCGCTGCGTTCAAGGAGCTGAAGACCAAGGTAGCAGAAGCATGCGAGGAAGGTGAATGGTCCGAAGCAAAAGCGTGCTGCCAAGCCATGCTGGAAAAGCACAAGGAAATCGCTGCCATGTGGCACGTGGAACCTCAGGATTTGAAGATTCAGAACTTGAAGACGTACCGGGAGCTCATCGACGCCGACTTTGAAGAGACCGCTGATCAAGAGACCAAGAGTAACAATCGGAAGCTGGTTCAGCGCGTCTGCAATGACGCAGAGAAGCGACGTGTGCCATGGCATGTCGGCAGCAAAGACGTGCCTGGCGAGATTGAGCCGCTGGACGAATCTTTTGTCCATGAGATTCTGACCGGAGAAAGTCCCGAGCCTCCCAAAACTGTCCAAGCCCCGGAGGAGCAATCAACTGTCACAGCAACTCCCATTGAGCAAGGTGACTTTTCACAATTCAAGTCGACTTTGTCCCCGGGTTTTGTGGCGACCATGCAAAAGGCTCTGTCAGCGGAGGATGTGTGCAGGATCTTGAAGATTCCTGTCAGCACAATGCGCGTTTTCATCAAGGCTCTTAACCCAAGCTTTGCATGGGAGGATTTGGGTGAGAGGTTCAAGGCAGTGATTCTGGGATTGTTACAAGAACGTTCGAATCGGGCCGAGAGTGACCCGGTCTATGAGTTATTGGGAATACAGAGTGTGAAAAACAGCTTGCAAATCGGAGGATGAAGATGAGCCCCAGGAGGATTGGTGGTTGGATTTTAATATTTACTTTGTTTTGACTTGCATTTCTAATGTTTTTTTTCACTTGTCATTTGGTTTATTAGTTTTATCGCTCACTTCCTTTGCTTGAATCCCGTCGCTTGAGACAGTTTCACACTAATTAGACATTGAGTGCAACATACCCTATTTATTTTGTCCTTTATGAACCTCGGTAGCTCGATGCTGTAATGATCGATAACTACCTATTCGATGTACCTTTCCTCTATCAAGAGAGATTGCTGCCACAGCATTAAAGAGCACGGTTTCTTTTCACATCTTGGATGTCGTGACCCGATATTGACAACGCTGAATGATGCCTGCTAGTTCTATATTCCTGAGTAAACTTCGAGCTGAGCATGCACCTGCATACAGTTTATACCGGCCTTTGTCCCATAAGTTCTATTAGTCATCACGTATGAGTGCTAGTACATAGAAATGGACCCTCGCTAGCTGTGGGTATTGCCTTTTTTCCTTCTTCTCCAAACCCTGCAAGCATCTGTTTACTTCAAATCCTTCCATTCAAGCCACAATGGCATCCCAAAATGCCACCAACAGTCCTGATTCCAACAAACCAGCCTTGCCGGCCAACGTCTCAATCTTTTCGCCGGCAAAGACATCCTCGGTCGACGCCTTGCTAGGCGCACAAATCTTCACACGGCTGGCAGCAAGCACAGACACCAAGCCAGCACAACTTGCAGCTGCCATCGACAAATACGCAGGGGTAGACGAGGGGTTCTGCCTCAGCCACAACCATTCCGTGCTAATCTTTGACGGTGGAGATGGCGACAAGCAAGGCGAGGAACTAGAGGACATGCACCATGGACATTTCCGGCTCGTCTGTCTAGCTCTCAAGGAATACGACATCGGCCTTGATGTGGCTGGGTGTATATCTGATGCGCCCGATGTCCTGAGCGCTGGTTTCCAGCTTGATAAGCTAGGCAACGGAGCAGCGTTAGTCATCGATCTAGTGGAGGCAGACGACGACAGTGACAGCAGTACGGGGTCAGTTATTGGATAATATCCTGTACGCAACCTGGAGATGCTATCACGTGGTGGTCGAGGGTTAGGTAGAAGAGAGAACTTTAGATACACTAAGCCGGATTAGTAAGATCAAGGAATCCCGGCTATATCCCCCGGCTAAAGCAGGGATAACCTCGCAATGATACACGCAGGTCTAAGATACCTACTTTGTGATAAGAACAGCCTCTTTTAGAAATGCATAGGTAGCAGTTTGAGCTTAACCATATGCTATACCTACCTTCTAACATGGTTAGCCTCTGTATGTGAGTAATAGTAGCATTAGTAGTTGGGGTTGGTTAGGCCCGTCAGTAATATCAAGTAGGGCTAAAACTTGTACAGAACAGACTACTGAGTATCGAAACTGCTGTCTCACTTGGATAGCTTGGCCTAGCTTCCAAGATCCGAATTTGAAAACTTATTTCCAGGAAAAGACCTATCGAAACTGACAGCAGACGTTGGTTTGTTAGCGGTTGTTCCTCGGAGTGCAACTTTTTCCGTTAGATCCTTGCTTGTAGCGTCTCCACCAGCGCCACGTCAGGCATCATGTCGGTGAGTCTTCCAAACCGACCCGGATTTTGACTGGGAAAGATGCAACACCATCTTGATGCAATGTTGCGTGGCGATCGTGGAGATACAGCCAGCACTTCTCTCAGAAGCTATGGGGGCTACGGGCCTGCAGAGCCCCGGCTCTTCGAATTCAGTGAGCGGGGTCGGACCCTGGCGCCGAGATGTATCGAGATGTCCAAGCAGCACCCGGAGGAGTTCCTCAACTATCTCCAGCAGGCGTGGAAACGCGACAAGATCTATGCAAAGGAGAACCCAGACTCCATGTTGGATATAAAGGCTCTGAGGGTCTTGTGCCAAGACGGAAAAGTCAGGCCCCTCGGGAGCTCGTATGTTCCATTACCGAAGCTAGTCTACCTCCAGAGCCGCTACATGCTCGAGGGCGAGTCTTTCCCCTTTCTCAGGCTGAATCCTCCGCTCAACCCGGAGGGCGGCTTTGGGCCGTGGAGGTGTCTAAGGGCCTTTGCCAAGTACCGCGACGATCTGGACTTTTTCCTCGAGATGTTGGTGCGAGTACGACGATCCAAGACTCCCACTGTCGAGTTTTCCCGTCGCGTCCTGGAGCTATATCTTCGCATCCAGGCAGAATGTGAGGACTCAAAAGACGCAGAAGCGTGCCAGCAAAAAGTCAGGTATGAAACCCCCACTCAGCTAGCAGGATGCCGTGTTGCTATCTGCACCAGGAGAGCCCAAGGACTGACAGCTCATCGCTTCAGAGACGTGTTTGAAAAAGAGCAGTTGGTCTACATCCATCCCATATGGAGACCTCCTAGCGAGTGCGTGATAGACGACCTCTGCGAGATCTCGAGCACGCTTGGCAAATCAGCCCTTTTCCCGGTGCCCAGAGATTGGGATGCCAGCAAGTCTGAACTCGTCTCGCTGAGGGAATTCTACTCACAGACGCTACTGATCCAGAACGCTACCTATCAGACAGTCCTAGACGTATTGGAAAAGCGTGACTTTGACGGGTCACTGGATCCTTCTGACCTCTGGCTAACAGACGACCTGTACCGCGCTTTAGACAAGTTGAGGCTCCAACTGTCACCGCAAGACTGTGCTCATCTCAAGTAAGTCGTCTTGCTGCTCACGAAATCCATCGGCTAATACGGTCACAAAAGATCCGCTTTCGAAGAGAAAGCCATCATTGCCGTGGCTCCCGGTGACAGTGTGATATGGCTCAATTCGAGCGACTGCATCTGGACCCCCAAGTTGGAGAGTCCAGAGATCAATGATTTAAGCAAACACTACCCGGAGCTCAAGGAGTTCTTTACCAACTTTCTCAACATCAAGCAAAACGACGCTGGCCTCGTGTTTGAGAGCTTGATTTCAGTGGCATCGTTGAGCCCTGGACGCTCGCGTGACAACACAGCCAGGGGGCTTTTGGTTGCAGTTAGCCAAAAGATCCCGGAATACGGTCACGTATTTGACAAGGAGAAGTTTGCCCGAAACCCCATCTTTCCTGTGGCCACTCCCAGTGGCGACGTTCTGCTTTGTGCTTCCACCATGGAGTTTTCTATCGCCGACCGCAAGTATCTGATGGAGGCATTTTCCGGGAAACTCAACCTGCTGGATTTTGACCCGGGGACCGTCTGGATGCTTGACAACCTACTGGTCTGGGCTGGTCTTGACAAGCGATATCTATCGCACAAGGTTGAGGAGAAGGGTCCTGTCGAGGACGACTTTAAATCAATCGAAGTAGGGGGTGAGATTTCATCCAAGGCTGGCCAACTTCTACGGTGGGTTGTTATTTTCATTTTCGTATCCTCGGTTTCTAACATCTTATCATAGCATCGCCGTTCATTTTCGAAGCCCCCGGACAACCAGCCCCAAGGCAACATCGTGGCTGCAAGAGGTATTGGAACACGCTCAAGTGCGCCTTGTGTCTGGCTTCCCGTCAAAGCTCGTATATCGCTCAGGAAATGCTGAGATAACCGCCGAGAATCCTCTGGGGGGCCTCGATATCAGAGACACTGTTGGCCTCGTTGTCCACGTTGATGACGAGAACTGGGAGCTCCTGAAACAGACTGTGCTACCGCGTCGCCTGTTGGAGTGGATGATGACTGATCCTGACACTGAGGTTACCGAACCGGTGACTGAGCAGGCGATAAGCCTGATCAGGAGCGTTCTGAACGTTGCTAGCGGCCGCGAGCATATAATACCCAAGATGCTTGATGCTGAAGGTATAGTGGATACAGAACTCTTGCACGCATCACCCTACTGGCAAGAAGTGAACAGGTAAGCAGCATAAGAAGAAGAAAACGCTAGTTTGCTAATCGTCATTTCCTATAGTGAGCCCACCCCGGAACCAAGTCTGTCAAAAGGCCAAGAGATGCCGCCACAAAAGACTCTAGACGATCCGATCCGGACCCCAAGCCCTGGTAAAGAGGCGGCGACAGGGTCCAGACAGCCGAGTTTGAAACGAGCTTCATATAATCGGGACTTGGAGCATCAAAACTGGGAGATACAATATATTGCTGATGAGGCTACGTTGCTTAACATGTCAGATCTAAGAGGGTAAGTTTATAGGTTATAGCCTTGATATTTTAAAATAACAGTAACGTTGTTACCCAAGTCGACTTTCTTATAAGAACTATTGAAGCCTTTTGACCTTGGTATTCTTAAATCACTTGCCATGTATGATAGGTTGAGTTGGGAAGTGCTATAGCTAGAAAGACTTGTGTTTGTAAATGAATGTGATGTTTTAATTAATACCGAGTTGATAAGCGTTAGCGACAGGAAGTCCAGCGAACCCCAGCCATTCAAATTCTGGTTCTGATTGCAAAGTCGACCGTTTTACCCTCAATAGTCACAGAAATATCGATCTCAATCTTTAAACCGAGCGACTGTGCTTCGCTGTCATGACCCATTACCTTCTGGTCGTCTGTATCCTTCAGCCCCTGAGCCCTGTTCACCTCTATGCACTCAACTGACCGCTGCGTTGCAAGTCTCGCAGAGTTGTCATGGCGATCAGTGCACTCGTCTCAGGCCCACTTGTCCTCAAAGACCTTGATCTGCTTGCCACCGGTCTTGACGGCATAGATGACAGTGAGCTTCCTGGTAGGGTCAGGCACAACCGACAGAGTAGCATCGTCGGCAAGCTTGATAGGCCCAGGCAGGGACTCGGGCTTGGAGAAACTGACACTACCGTCTCTAGTGTCGGATGAGGAGCGGTACAGCAGATTACCCTCACCTCGGAAGTAGAGGGTGATCATGTTCTTGTCGTTCTTGGTGATAAAGGCGGCTGCCATGGCCGCAAGCTTCTTGCCAAGGTACTTGGCAGAGTCTTTGACAACGTAGTCTGATCAAGGTTTAGCCCAATTCAATGAGAGTCATTCATCAACAATATGCAGGGTATCTCACTTGTAGCGCTGTCGGCCAGACGCAGCACCTGGAGCTCAGTGTCGCCGTCGTCATCACCCTTTGTCTGGTATGCGATCCAGCGGTAATCCCCGTCATAGAGAGCCGCAACGTCAGTGTTCTCCCAGCTATTACTGGTCTTGCCAAACTTGGTCGGGTCATCGTTGGAACTGTTCAAGTTCTTCTCGTAGATGTGATACCTGCCTTGGCTGTCACGTCTGCATCAAGTCATGGCAGGTTAGTCTAAGATCCATAAGAGCCGGATAGAAAGAGAAAGCCCACCTCTGGAAGTAAATCCAGCCCTGTTCCTTGGTGTCGCTGCACCCGGCGATCTTCCCGTGCAGTTCGCCCACGTCAGTACCCGACAGTGGCATGTAGACAGGGCTCAAGAGGCAGATAGATTTGGGGTCTGCAGTAACACCGTAGACATGGATCTGAGGTGAGAAGAGATTAGCTCAAGACTCTCGAACTGATTACATCAAACGGGTCAGAATACTCACCATATCGTCATAGACCAGGGAGACAAGGTTCGACTTGTACTGTAGAACAGGAGCGAGCGGGGATGGATTTGGCTTATAGTAGCCGGTGACCTCCCCATCCTCCTGAGCCCCAAGCTTTGCCCGTTTGAAGTCGATTTGTTCAAACCCGAGTGTACCGTTGGGAAGGGACTGAAAGACGATAGCCTTGGTCGGCTCGTCCTGGCGACTGACAGTGTCCGGGTTCAAGATGACAGTGACAGCCTGGAACTTGCTGTAGTCAGGCCCATTGGGACCGTGGGCTGGGTGACAGCTGCAGTTGGAGTTCATGTTGAGAACTGAAAACAAAAGTATTGATAAAGAAGTTTCTTTGGTAAAGTAGTTGGGTTTGAAGATGATTCTGTGGGATGTTGAGGCTACAGGAGGAGCGGACGAGCCTTCTTATACCTCAATTCTAGCCTTCAAGTCCCCCAAGTCCAACTGGTGGTATATGGGATAACAGCAAAAGAGCACCTTGTCTAGTCTCGTCATATTATGTCAGGCTTCGTCCTGCTTTCACCCTTCTGCTCCGTCCGGCAGCAAGGCAGCCGATATCCCGCTGTCGTAAGCTGGCTGGAAATGGCTCAATCGCGCATCTCTGCGAGGAGACGCTTTTGGAGTTCCTGGCTTGGAGGAGGCAAGCTGATATGGGTCGTTTGAGTTCCGGGTAGGCCTCCGGCGATGAGATCGCCCATGGTAAACCTGCAACAATCAGCTGCACGTCCCCAAAGGTAGGCGACTTTGGGATACTTGGCTGGCCAGGAGTGGGCTGATGTGAATCAAGTCTTCTGGCCAGACTGAGATAGACCGCGTCGTCACATCGTGGCTTGCCGTGTAGGAACGCTATCATTTCGATCAAGGCAGAGGGCGTGAAGTAGGTAGATTGTAAGCTTGCTATCGATCTCGGCGTGCCAGTAGGTAGGGGTCAAGCATGTAGTAGCGACAAGATGATACGAATATAGGGGTTTGTCTCGATTATCAACCAGTGTTGTTTAAAATCTCTTGAGTTTAAGCTCCCAGTCAGATCACTAACTGACCGTAAACCTGCGCAGAAGGTCGTCTTGCATACCTCATTCTCTAACCATAGGATGTAGTACATAGTGAATCACATTTTGAGAAAGGCTCGTCACATATCACGTTCACCAAACGAATCACTTGTGGCGACTAAAGCCTAGTGTCGACATGATGGGCGGTAGAGCCTGGGGGATGTAATGCGTCAAAACTTTGCTTGATTTAAGAATCTAGTTTCTTCGATGGCTGCTCTAACGATACGTGAGCTGCATGCTACCTTGGAAACCGGGTTTGAAGAATATTAACCCTAACTTAAATTACGGTATCGAGTAGAAAGGGCTGGCTGATCACCTTGAATGTCTCAGACGGTTTCGCGCGCGTATTGAGCCAAAGCCAATTCGACAATGCATGCCTGGAACGCGGGGTAACGGCCTGTGTCTTAACCATTCCTGGTGTACCAGCTCGCCTCAGTTGCCATTTTATGCCATTCTATAGAATATAGGGAAAGGTGGCAGAAGGTACGGGGCTGGCTGAGGTTGCGGAACTAGACTATTTTAGCGTTCTTTGTCGACGGTCAAGCATGTATTGGAGGTAGCTCTAGAGAATCTAGGAGAAGCAAGCGAAGCAAGAGATGAGAGGATTCCCTAATAGTGCGAGCTGAACTTGGAGTCGTTCCTGTCCTTTTTACAGTATTTAGTGAGTTGAGACCGACGATGGCCTTGCTCCAGACACTTGTGAGTCTGACCGCGAAACCTACAATGGACAATGGATCAATATCGCAGCAGAGCCAACCTTCTTCCGACTAAAAGATATCATTTTGCGCAGAACGTCACCACGCTAAGCTCACATTGGAAAAACGTGTCAAATTGAGTACAATTGCAATACTACACGCTGCCTTCGTATTGGCGGCTCTGAAGCATTTACTAAGTTAGGCTGCATGAATCAAGACTCCTGTTGACAAAGGATCATATCAAGACAAAGTAGATTAATCGAGTCACCCCTAAATGCACCACCACACCTCACATTACCTTCCCAGACCGGGAGCAGGTAACGACGCAGCGCCCACTGGCGGACAAACCTCCATGTTGAAACACTCCATCTTGGTACCAATAACACATCGCTTTCCATCAAACGCAGTTCCCTCGCCACAAGTCGGCGGCTTGGACGATATACAATGCCCATTCTCCATGTGGAGGTTATCGGGACATGTAGGCGGTGTATCAGCCATACATTTGCCGCCCCTACGGACGGTCTTGTCGGGACACTCTGGCGGCTGGATCATGACACAGACGTCGCCCTGTATCAAAGTTCCCTCAGGGCACTTGGGAGGTGCAGCGGTGCAGGACTTGGTGACGGAGTCGTATTTCGTGCGCTCTGGACATTCGGGGTCTTTGTTGGAGGCGCACTTTTGGCCGTCCCAGGCAGTATCACCGTCACACTGGGGGGGGCCTCTGGATACGCATCCGTTGCCATCAAAGAAGAGATCATCAGGACATCTAGGGTCCTTGGTGGAAATACACCCTTTGCCGTTGAAAGACTGGCCTTCAGGACATGCAGGCCTGTCTCTGCCGACGCAGTGCGTGCCGTCAAACCAGAGATCATCAGGACACTTGGGCTTGCCTGTCGCGATGCACTTCTTGCCGTCGTAGATAAAATTGGTAGACGGGCAATGCGGACGGTCCCGAGCGAGACACCTGCCGTTGCTAAAGTAGCTTCCGGCCGGACAATCTGGCGGGGAGGGCGATGCGCAGTGTCCATCGTGCAGGTTGGTGCCGTGCCCGCAGATAGGAATGTCTGGATGTCTGCAGTGTCTTCCCACCAGCGTGGATCCCTGTGGGCACTTGGGAGGTTCTATAGCGACACATTCGTTCCCGGTAAGACTGAAGCCCTCGGAGCACTTTACGTCGCCGGTGGAGATACACTCTCGGCCGTTGATGACTGAGTTTGGGGGGCATTCGGGGCGGGTGTCAGACACGCAATCTACACCGTTAAAGGTCGAGCGCTTAGGGCAGCTGGGAGTTCCCGAGAGAATGCATTTTCCGTCGGTATAGCTGCCGTTGTCCGGGCACACGGGGACAGCCCTCTTCACACAATCGTTGCCGATCCTTTCGCTATGCTCGGGGCAGGACGGAGGCTCATCGGGCTTGATCCAGCACCGACCATTGTCGTAATGAGCTTCAGTCGGGCAATCCCAATCATCAGCTTCATCAACATCTACGGCACAGAGCTCGCCGTTGTAGACGTCGAACCCCTCGGGACAGCAAGCTGATTTGCCAGTAACCTCGCTCTTGACAAGTTCCGTGTCGCTTGGGCAATGGAGCGGCACCTCGGCTATACACACGGAACCGACAAACTTGTAGTCAGGGGGGCAGTGAGGCTTATCCTCACAGACCTTGGTGTAAGTGTTGAAGAAACCAGGCGAGCAAATGGGTTCTTCTTCTCGGACGCACGCACAGCCCTTGAGGATGAACTTATCGGGACACGCGGGTGGCTGTTCATGTCTGCAGACACCATTGCTGATGTAGTACTTGTCTGGGCAGATAGGTGGGTTGTGGTCGACGCACTGGTCCCCTTCAGGCTTGCTCTTCCCAGGGCATCTGGGGCCTTCCACACTGACACATCCTCCAGCCTCAAGGTCAAAGGTCTGTCCTTTCAGGCACTTGGGTGGCTCGTTGGATGTGCACAGATGGGTTTTGGTATGGATGGCAAAGCCAGCAGGGCACTGTGGCAGTCCTGTCGACTCACACCGGCCATCTTGGAACTTGAAGTTGGGTTTGCAGACAGGGTCGGACTCGGCCTCGCACGCCACGCCGTTGAACCTGGCTTCCGGGGGGCACTGGGGCGATGCCTCGGCAACACACAGCTGGCCGTTGAACTTCAAGTCGCCGGGGCACAGGGGCGGGTGGTCGCTGACGCAGACGTTGCCGTCGAGTCTCGTGCCTGGCTCGCACACGGAAGACTCGGGGAAGACACAAGCGGCACCGTCGTTGACGGTGCCGAGAGGACAGCAGCGGCTGTTGCCGCGGGAGTCGAGCGAGGGGAGGATCTCAGCTAGGCCAATCGATCGCATACGGAGCTGGGGGCTTCCGAGAGCGGTGTTGTTGGGGTCGGTGAAGTAATAGCCTGCAGGTAGGCTGGCTCTGGGATACTGAGCGACCATGGCGGTGTCGACGAGGTTGGCTGTGCTGCCAAGTGCAAGACTCGCAAGGAGGAGAGCTCCCCATGAGTGAGCCATGTCGAAGGTGGGAAATTGAGACAATGAATAGATGATGGGGAAATGATGAGGCACAAGTTCGGTTCTCACAACGAGCTAACGACTCTTTTATCTTGATTGGCAAGGTGAAAGGGAGGCCCGGAATCTCTGATCAGGATGCTTCTTTCTGCTCTGGAACGCTCTGTCGCCTGGAGGAGCCATCCAGCTCGCCACCAAGAAGGACAAATCACCCTAGCTTCAATAATCAACGCCGCGTTTACCGTCACATATCAGTAGTAGGTCCAAGATCGACATTCATGGTCAGTCCCAATAGGAGCTGACTTGTCTCTGAAGGTTCCAGCCGTGAAGATATTGCCAAAGAGAAGGAGTTGCCCCTATCTTGCTGCGAACAGAGGCGTGTCACCCAACGTGGCAAGCGGCTGAGAAGTCTTTCCTGGGATGTGGAGCAAGTACAAGTTGATAATGGCACTCCTTAATTGTATGGGCTGCCATGGGAATATCGCCGTGATCATGTACGCCAATCGCCCTGAACTGGGCTTGGCAAGGTGTAGCTTCTATCCGTTTCCCTTCTAGCCAGAGGATCCATCAACAAAGTGCAGGGGTCACTCTAGATAGTCTAGCAATATCGTGTTGAAGCACGCAACCAAACGGCTTCGGCCCGTCGCAGGCGTACTGTTAGCGCCGAAGCAGATGCTTGCTGGCTCTCGTGGAAGTATGTATGGCACAGAGAACTTTTAGGCAATAGAATAAGATAACAGTCTACAAATTCTTGCAAGTACTGGGTTCCCCTCGAAGAGACATGGCCCTTCTTCTGTGAATCTTTTGCTGTCTGGAAGAATCGGTGTCAGGGGTCTGTGGCAAGACGTTCCAGGGTTAAGTTGAAGACCAAGTGGCTGGCTGATCTCAGGCTGGCTCTCCAATAATTACCCTCTCTTGCAGCAGGCGTGGACTTGAAGTAACTCCTAGCTCAGCCCGCCACTTGCATCACCTTTTTTCCTCTTCCGAGGTCGGATGTCTTAGTCGGGTAACATGGGCGCGGTCTAGTTACACTACAAGCCCTAGTTTTGTGGCCCTTGTGGCTGGCTGAAGCCTCATGGCATGTCTAAGATAGTACTCTTCCACTCACTTGCCGCCCCCGCTTTCGTCGCCCTTCATTCGTACCTCAAGGTTCCGTAAGGTGACTTATTTCGTGGATGGCTACACTAGTGCAGACCTGGTGGATAAAGTCGAGAGGCTGTCGGGCGAGGGCTGGCGGTTGGGTCCCAGGGGTACGAGAGGTAAATCCTATTGCAATAGTAAATCATCTCCCTTGAGTTATATATTTCATAATTGTTATTTAATATGATTTAAGCAAAGGCATAGGGAAAGGTCTGCCGGTAGCCTATGTATAAAATACTCATATCTGGCTAGACGATTTAACTCTTAAGTCTCTTATATTCTAGACATTCATTATCAATAAACTCAATAACGCCTGTCTTATTAATTATCTTAGGTAACGGTACAAGATCTATCTATCTTCCTTGGGTATCAGAGATAGCCGTCTAAGCGAAAGTAGACCTTAACGCACATAGCTAAAGACCGGCAACCAAGGACACGATTAAGATCGCTCAACCGAGGAGTATGGAGCGAACAGCAAACTCAATCAACTACTCCCGAGGCGGAGTAGTGAATGATGAGGATCTGTAGCAGGCACTAAAGGAGGAAGTCATCGCGTCTGCGGGTGTAGATGCCTAGTTCAAGGAGCCGGAATCAAGGAGGTGCGGCCGAAGCAATTTCGGTATTGCCTTGCCGGAACTTCTGATAACTAAAGGTTCCAATTCTCTAGACTCTTCCATTACCTTAGCTCTGCCGGAAAGATTCTCCCAGGTGATTGTAAATAGTTTCGGTAGGCTACGAGAAAGCATTGCAGACGCTTGTACACTACAAACATGAAACCTCTATCAACAACCTAAACGTACAAGTTATGTTTTGATTATTTAACAAAAACGCTTGAGAGGGACTTTCATCACTGGTTTCCATACATCACCTATTTCTATCTCTTTTCCGCTGCGATCTCAAGTACACAATCCGAACCCTTGCATTGGCTTTCATTTTACTTTACCCAGGACCTTGCATCGCGACACTAAAAGCTTAGACCGGTGCTGCCAAGAGGTGAGCTCTCCACGGATCATCATGTTCTATGTCTCGAGGAGGTATACTGCTTCACCCCCAAGTTTTCACTTCCTCATAAATACATCGGCCATACAGCATCTACCCGGGAGCAAGTTGCCGCTAAACTCAAGGATGGGACAATTGCAGGTAATAGCCTTGTTCCAATTACTCTTCATGCCTGGCACGAATTCCTCTAAAGATCATGACTACTACTAGATGGTGCCTCTGTTTCTGGTGGTGACTCCATGGGGCGGACGAAAGACTCGATGAAGCGAGTGACAAATCGCCGGCCAGCAGCAACGGCACGCAACCGTTGGTCCTAGTAATTGCAGCAAGGAAATTATTGATGGATGACGAGATGACGATTCTGGTACGATATGGGTACAAAATACGCGGATAACAGGCACTCACGCGGAGGCATCGTTCACATTATAGGAGGGACTCATCGCTCTAATATAATAAACATAGGCTTATATATAAGTAGATATTATTATATATCTTAACTTTATTATACCTATAAAGGGGATTAAAGTAACCTAGTAAACTTATTAATAAAAAAGAAATAGTAGAGGCTTAGTACCTAAGCCTCGTAACCTAGTAACTTAGATTAATAAGGTTAGATACTGTATTATATATAGCTTTAAAGTCTTAAAAAATACTAT
>JABEYC010000131.1:0-71807 GCA_013266195.1 Fusarium zealandicum | reverse complement strand
TTCCGGAAATAACTCTTCCTCTTCCGGCAATGACTCTTCGTCTTCCGGTAATGACTCTTCCTCTTCCGGCAACGACTCCTCTTCTCCTGGCAATAATTCTTCTTCCTCTTCGAGCGATAGCTCCTCCTCTTCAAACGATGGATCTACCTCTGGCAACGACAACAACAGTTCTTCGGGCGATAACCAAGACACATCGCAAGGCTCTGTCCCCGGCAATGATTCAGTTCCCGATGACCAAGGCTCTTTGGCAAACACGCCCGAGACTCCAGCCGACGACAACACCGGATCTGCTGGAACTGGTTCTGACGGCGCCGACGCACCAGACTCAGCGACTACGCCCATGACGGTCAACACGGCGGATGTCGCGAAGCCGAGCATCCTATTGGGTCTGAGTGTGGGTGCTGTTGGCATGTGGGCGCTCATGAGGTTTATCTAGGCCTTCCGTATTCTTGCTTCCGAAGAAGGGTCCATTGGCAGGGATTCAGTTGATCTGCGACAAGCTGCACTGCTTCCTTTCATTATAGACTTCCATTTCTTGTTATAGCACGGGCGTTATCCGAGATGGTGGCGGGAAGGATAGGCTAGAAGTGAAAGCAAGTGTCTTGTCGCAATCTCGAACTGAAATAATCTACCGTTGCCACAAGTGATTCAGTAATGAGCAATGAAGTCGAAGCGGGTATGCTTTTCCCAATAGCCAACTGAGACTCAACTGCGTCATTTACAGGTTCGAAGGAATAACAAGAGTCAAGTCACACGAGACCTTGGAAAGATGATTTTGTTAGGCCCCGGGGCAATCGATCAGATCAACAGTCGCGGGTAGATCGAGATACCTCATTGCCTACAGGCAATGTCTATGGGCTCTAGGTACAGTGCGTTCTTTTGGGGGGGGAGGGTCCGGAAACAGCACGGCACGTTCGGCAACTGTTATCGCTATGTTTCAGAATTGCTTTTAGCCAGCTAGCTGACTTTGCGAACAATGGTCTCACAAGCCGTCTAGCGAGACATTTAATCAAGATTCGCCGTCAGGTGGACCTTTGTCCTGTAAGGTACCCTGCTTGAATGCTTACTCGCTTTGCTTGACTCATTTCGAAATGAGTGCCAAGGTATACGGACAATTGTGTTCCGTTAGACCGAAGGGTAGTCGGTCAGATATGTCAGCACGAGAAGATCTCATATTTGTATGACAGCACCCTATAAGTTACCCAATGGTATCACCTCTTGACTTTTCAGGGTGAGACGAGTGCTACAAGATTTGCACCGCAGGCTCGCCCGTTCAGAGGTAGAGGCCACTAATAAGCAGACAAAGCGGCAAAGACGGTAGTAAACTGGCAGATCGCTAGCTCTCGGCATGGCTACAGGGCTCAGTATGAACAGACCCGTGTCTTGTCTCTAATTTATACCCCGAAGAGCTAGTTAGTTACTTAGCCGGCGATGCAAAAAGCCCCCTAAGCCTGAGTAAATCAAGTTTCATGTGGCCCACTAGCTCAATCAACCGCCTTATTTGAAGAAAAATGGAGACTGTCTCTCAACTTGCGACTCGACCAAGTGGTTACATCGTGTCGTGTGGGACAGGTTGTAGCACAGTAGATCCCACAAGTGACATGGATAAGGCGATCTTGTAAACGTAGAATAATCATTTAAGTGCTTAATATAGAAGAGGGATATAAGTCTTAATAGTATTACTAGAAAGAGAGAGGAGGCAAAGCACAAAGCGAAGCGGGTAAATCTAAACATGTAACTACCCTACAGAGAAGGCGAGGCACTCACTATCTTTCTACAATTTTCGATCAATATACGCGAACTGTAATATTTAAACTATCATGTCCCTATCAGAAAAAGACATATTCATCGATTTATGATGTAAAGAACCTTGACTAGATCACAACATCTATGCTAAGCTTGGATTAAAGTCCCCTGAAATATAGGTAATTCAAACGTTTGCCGGTGTCTGAGTACCACCAGCCTCCTCTACCCTCCATAGTTTCACCAGTCCGAGGATCAACGTTTCAGTTGAACAACCGTGGTTGGTTAGTTGGCGCCCGTCTGGTAGCACCGTACAATGCGGCCCCTGGTATGTGAAAGTTCGGCTGCCTCTCGCTCATGGCAACCCGCCAGCTGTTGTTCTTCAGACGGAGGGATCCACGAGTTACTTGGAAATGGAGTTCTGGCGTTGTCTAGATAACTACGACGATGTGGTATAGACGACCGGGCCATTCTGGCCCCCCATTATTCGCGGCAATCTGGTCAAGATTGAGGACATGACTGGTAGGAGCGGTTACTGGGTCGCGCAAGGCGATTTACGCCTTTGCGATGAGCCATGGCAAGCTCCGATAAGGGAGTATGTCTGTTTCAGTGGCAGTAGTCATGTGGCAGGAGACATCCCATTACTCCCTAGGGGTTTTCATCAACAATACCAAAGTGTCTCGACATCCAAAACTTAGAATGGCTGATTCGGGACGTCGTCAGCATTGTTAATTTCTCTTATACAGGGGTATATCTCCGAGGTCGTCCACGTCGATGCCAACAGTCTTCTCACTAGTTCGCATCTCGTTCGTTCTTTTGCCGCCAAATGGCAGCTTTCTCGGCCTGGCGTACGGCCCCTTCTCGTGTCCTTCCTTGAAGATGTCGTAGGCAAAGACGTTTGCCGTCATCGGGATAGTACAGCCATGTGGCCCATTTCGCCCACTGCACAGTATTAGCAATAGGTCGAGATGGGCAATAAAGGTGAATGTCCAGGTTTTGGGTGCTCCACTTACCAGGCCATCCTTCATCTGCGCTCGTGCGCGCTGCCCAATCTTGTCCTCGATAAAATCTCCCCTAAGCATAGCCAGCCGCGTGGGAAATACTCGTTGCAGATAGTGCGCAGTCGACGCAAGGTGCGGTTTGTCGTGCCAAAAGTAGAGGGGTGTCAGAGGAACTTGAACATCAGGCTGAGAGGGCACGTTGAAGTCGCGTGGGAGAGAGGCTGTCAACTCTCGGAGGACGGGGAAGCGGGCGACGTCGGCTGATGTCGCATATGAGAGCATGCGTATTGCTGGTAGGCATATATACTTGATCGGTGCATCAGGGTCAGAGTCGTGGGTTTCAATGACCTGTAACATAGGCGCGATAGGCACTTGGTGCACCAGGGCCCAGTCATGCTGTTGTACCCAGACGTAGGGAGTTTTGGTGAGCCTGAGGGCTGATCGAACTGCTAGACCAAAACCAAGACGTCGGGAGGGTTCTATAAAGGCGACTTTCTTATCGTGTGTCTGTGCTGTAGTGTAGCTCACGCTGTTCTGGGGATCATTAAGGCTGCCATATTCCGCCGTGTCGTTGCTATGTATGAACGAGACTTGATCATCGCTCTGGCAGTACCGTTCAAGAATGAGTGCTTTCACATTCTGCTTGTAAGATGCAAAGTCTGCTGCTTGCTGAGCAGTGACGTATCCCTTCTTGAGTCGAGCTGCTGAGACGACCTGGTCGTAGGCATCAAAGACGACAATCACTCTGCAGTGTGTGAGGGCTGGGCAGTGGCGGTCGAAGGACTCGAGAATGGAGGAGATCAGTTCTGTCGATGGCGCAGATGGAGTGACTGAGGTGGTGATGATGACGGTCAGCAGATGGCCGATGGACGTGTCTATCATGCTACACATCAAGTCCGTTAGTCTTGAAGGTCACTGATCAAACAACCGCAGACTCACTTGGCGAGTGCATCGCGTGTTCCTAGCAATGCCTTGCGCCCGTGTTTCTGCGTTGTGTAGTATCGTCGGGCGATTATATAGCTGCTCTACAGGCCAAATGAGCGCTTTGGAATGCAGCTGGCTATGAAACGGCGAGATTGACCGTGTGAAAGTGAGGTTCTGAGGGGTTACAACGTGAGCGCGATGAGAAAATTCTGCTTGGTCGTAGGAGGCTAAATTAGCAGTATAGATACATAGCGCCGCCGCCCTCGCCTGCCTAAACTTTCCAGCAAATACCCTAGATCTTTCTATTCTAGAGACAGAAAAACAGATGGATTTATTAATTTCGAATCCTTGGTAGCAATATCTTGGTGCGCGATGTGTGAGAAGCTGTCATTTCTTGCTAGGGGTATAGACGAGGTTCTGATGCTGCGACACGTAGCCACGTAACACAAGAGGGCCAGTGCATGCTGGCTTTTTAACAGTTGGCTTGGGTGGTTGGAAATGGGCAGATGTTGTTTCATCGAGTATCCATGGACGGCTCATGAAACTGGTATTCAAGCTCAGATGTAATGAATTATGGAATTTATATGTCATCTATCGAGTCAGTAAAAGCACTGTCGCAGCAGTTGGGCCAGGTTATGCCGTTATTCCCGGAACATTTGGGTATCCATCCATCTTATGCAACCAGCCTCTATGATAGATAATCGGTTATAGCGTTGGACAGACTCTGCATGCATCTGCTGTTTCACACTCACCAGCAGCTGCAGCGCCAAGTTGCAGACGATAACGTGGATCAACAATGCGTTATCGTGTCTCCATACGCGTCAACTTTGGTATTCCCGCAGCATTTGTTCCCTTCTAATTGACCGTTGAGACAAACACAAGCTCTTTACATATCAAATAAAATAATTCTTAGTCAACGCCACGCTTCAACTCATGCAGATAACCCCGTAAAAACCGCCCGCAGATGGGGACACGGTGCAACCTGTCCAGCTCCATCTTATTTTTATCTATCTAGATAGAATAGGTAGCACCCCTCCAATTCAATCCAGGCGGTTGGGGACCCCCAAGGCCCCTAAAGAGGCCCCTAGCACAGCCCGAGCCCCTGAACTAGAATCCCCAACCACGCACAAAAACCCTCCCGCAGAATCATCATCATCACCAACCTCTTCTCTTTCCAGCCATCGGCTTTTCCCTCTACTTTTCTAAAACAGGCGCCGGTACCAAAGAGAGTTTCTCTGTGCTTTTCATTCCTCTCATCTACGTTTTTTGTCTCTCTTTCTTTTTTGCTTGCACATACAAAATTACTTGGTACTTTTATTGACCGACTCACCTCTCACTCACCCCAACCCCCAACATCATGGCGACAATGGCTGCTCCTGCTCACCAACCTCGCTACGACCTCGAAGATCCGGGCTTCCCCGGCCCTCGCAGCGCCCGTGAGACTCGTGAAGCTGCTCGTGCCGCAAGAAACGGCTCGAGCCCTCGCTACAGACGCCCTCAGTCCCCCGAGGCCGATGATTATCGCTTCCCGGTCACAGAAGAAGGGATGCGCTCTCCGACTTCTGACGTGGCACTGCAGGATGCCATGCTCGCACAAGCACAGCAGCAGCAGGTCAGTGCTGGTCTAACCCACAGTCTTCGCGTCATTATTCTTCCGCCCACTAACTTTATCGTGCAGCAGCGTGTCGTTCCGGTTGGCCAGCAGCAGAGTCAGATGGGTCGCAATGGAGGGCAGCGTAGACAACCTCCCACCAACAACGCCCCCAGCCGTGGGCCTTCTCAGCAGATGCCTCCTTCTTACAACGGCGGCACCATGGAGAATGGTCCTCAGCAGCAGCAGGGCCCAAGAGAGGGAGGCCGTTACAGGCGTCAGTCACGCCGCACTTCTGAATCAGAGCAGTCGAGACAAGCAACTGGCGAATCGCCCGCGAGAGCAGCACCCAACACGCAGCAGAACCGCATGTCTCAGGCAGAGGCTACTGCCCTCCAGCATCAGCAGCAGCAGCAACAGCGTCGAGCACCTTCACCAGACCGCTTGGCCGTCCCGGGAACAGACATCAGCCGCCTCAACAGCCCTAGCATCCAGAAGAGCGTCCTCCTGCCTCTTGAGCAGAAGATCCAAGAGTACGACCACCTCATGCACGACGCCCAGTCGCAAATGACGCAGCTGGACGAGGAGCTCCGCGCTCTCCAGGAGCGACGACGCATGGCCGAGGAGCGCTTCGTCGACGCAAAGACCAAGCACGACGAGTACGAGCGGCAGCACCAGGACGTGGGCAGGGCGCTGCGGGGGGAGCTCGTGAGAGAGCAGCCGCCGCCGCCAGTCCGACAGCCCGTCCAGCGCATGGACAGCGTCGACAGCTTTGAGCCGCGGCCTGTGAGCGAGCAGAGTTCGTTCCACCACAAGCCAAAGGGGCGGGGGATGCTGCGGATGAGCCTGTTCAACAAGAGTTCTTGAAGATGGGTTATATGAGATATGAGTACATAGACTGGGAGGGATCATGATTTATGCGTTAATGACATGGGATGGGACCTGGAAATGACGGCCTGCTGAGGATCTAGTATGTCTATCCAGCTAGAGGACCTTCATTATATTCAACTTAATAATATTGGGTTTATTTGGTACTATTACGTGACTTCTTTGCCATTCTTTCACCAAACGGGCAGGTTACATCTTCCACCTTGTAGGCTGGTGTCACAAACTCACTCCGTCGCATACCTACTCACCTCTTGTGCATGTTGCTCGTGTGAGTGGGTGAAACTTCAAAGCTGCGCCCTACTTGGTGAATGGCGTAATTATACTCATAGATCTGAAAAGAGCCAGTCTTCCAGAGATTTGATATAGCCGCGACACTGAGCGGGACTTGACATATCGAGATTGATGAATGACGCAAATATCAAAACATTGTTACTTTAGAACTTACGCTCATGGGTATACATGGGTGTGGGGTGTGCCGCTGTGAGGGAAAGATATCAAATACTATTCCTGGCAGTTTCGCCCCCTAGAATCAAGATTCTTTTAGCCTTGTTTCCTATGGAATTACCTTGGATCCTGGACCGACTATTCATCTCCAAGCCCGTGCTCCCCCCGTCTTCACTCATCTTGTGATCGAGCTTGTTAAACGTGGTCCATTAGGGTAGCCAAGGCCTTCACCTGTCATTTACTTCCATTATCATTGGAAGAGGTAATTTTGTCTATGAGTGTATTGCAGATGCCTTGCAGAATGAACAGAATGAAGTAGCAGTGGTTATTATCTCACACAAAGGGACTCGATTAACCGTGCTGGACTTACTAAACGTGATTATTCGCGCTTTCCTTTTGCTCGTGAACTCATATTGTAACAGCTTGTGTATTTCTTTGTATCATCTATGAACTACATGCGATTTTTCTTTTCTTTTTTCGCGGGAATGTAGAGGATACACGTGCTAAACCATGCTTGATACGTGACACGATCTGAAACCAGCAAACATCACTCTTGACTCTTATTTTTGACTCTTATTAACGTGTGTAGCATATGATGATTAAAACTGACCATGACCAGCTTGATCAAGTAGCTTCATAATCTTGATTGCATAATTGCCCTTTCTTGGGGAAAATCCCAATCGCGCCTTCACCGCCAACTCCTCATCTGCGCAATGACATCTTGACGTGTCCAAACACCATCCAAAAGTAAAACGCCCGATGACATCATGTATTTTCATGTGAGAGAAGACGTCAGTTGAGTCGATGAACGAGAATGCATGTTTCATTCAACATGCTCCAGATAGCTGATTCTGACTCAACGCTTCCCTAGATCAACATCCAGTTTATAATTAATCTACGTTATCACTCATTTTGAAGATCTTGCAACTCCCCAGAACCAACGACTTCATCACGTACAATGCAAATCTTGGCTGGAAGGGATTATGCTGGCCTTAATCGTCACCAGTGTAAGATATTGTACGGTCCCATCGTACTCGAATATGCGCTTATCCAAAGCTGCGAACCAACCCGGCAACAGCCAAAGGATCAAACATCGGCGCCTCCTAACTCTCTGGGATCGGGCCAGGAGCTATTCCAGTCGCTAGCAAACAAGTTAGCCCAGGTGTGCGACAACGAACGGGGTGGAAGCACAGTCACCGCGATCACAATCCTCAATGGCCCGGACGGACCGAATTACGTTCTCGCGGCCAACAGAAAAGAACAAGAAGAGATGGAGGCTACAAAAAGCTTTATCAAAACATTAGTTGACTTGGTTGGACTGAACCCTGACAAACTAAATGCCGGCCCTTTGCAAAAAAAGGTTCTCTGGACGATACTGTCTTTCAATATCAGCCGAGTAGAGGTATACAGGGCGAATCTGGCCAGCTCACTCGAGGCTTGTCTTGAGAGCTACTCTAGACATGATGATGACGACGGTAAGAGGCAGTATGCCGTATGAGAGGTTCTTGCTAATAAAGAACCGGTACAGCTGATCTGGAGCGAGAACTGAAAGATTTGAAACAAAAATGCAACTTCCCTATCGATGTCATGCAAGATCAAGAAGAGACTAAATGTCCGTTCGTTTTGCACCCTCATCGAGATACTACTCTGACACACAATCCCAGGCATCAGTGATTGCGAAACCTTGATCAAGGCAGTCAGAGCTTTGGAAAACAGCGATGTCGAGGCAGCGATATGGTCCAGAGGGCAAGACGGCGAAATCACACGCTCTGAGCCCTGGTGCGAGCTCCGACACTACATCGGTCGATGGCGCTCGTTCCGTCAAGCAGCAGAAGTCATCGCAGGCGCAGCCACGCGCTGGCCTCTTTTGTTTCAGAATGTTGAGGTTACCATGATACCCTCCAGCAACAAAATGTGCAAGCCCATACCCAAGTCGAACTTGACCGCAGTCGACATAGTTGAAGAAATGGTCCACGAAGACAAAACGTTAGAATCGACTATCAAGCAGCACGCCCAAGACATGCAGCGATTCGGTCTGGATGAGAAGATCCAGGAACAGGTGGCCAAAGCCAAATTCCGGCCTATAGTCCACGCCGAAGTTCTCATTCACGATTACCTCCTCAAACAAAACATCACACATCCGAGCAAATTCTGGAAACACTGGCAGTACATCGGAACCAGCAAGCCCACTTGTCGCCTATGTCACTACTACTTTACCTCGCATACAGCCCGAATCGAGGTGCGCCGCCCTCACTACAACCTCTATCCCAACTGGCGACTTCCCGATGCCCCTGATAAAGACGAGGAAGAAGGCTGGAACGCGCATGATAAGCTGCTCGGGAGAATAGCACAAAAGATGCGCGATGATGTCAGGAAAACGCTGGAGGACAGGACTACAGGGGGAAAGACTCATGACTCGAATACTCACTCGGTCACGCCGACATATCTGGTGTCCAGGCGAGAAGAGCTATCACAAGATGAGAGCGCGGCTCAAGCCTCTTCGGAGTCGCTGGTTGATACAGACGAGGAAGTGGCCAGCGCGTCTGAGACTGAGTAGAAGCCAGGAGATGGCATAGTTAGCTACATTCTATTGAAATCCAAGACAAGTACCCAGTGCAACTTACTCTAGGCTTGGAACCATCCTGTAACCTGATCTATATAGGCACGCGTAGGTGCTGATAGGTTGGTGATTTCTTGTTTGATTGAGAAGGGGGACTGCGTCAGATTAGCTACTCACTTTACTATGCTACATAAGATTCAGGGAGTATCTACTCTTCTGAGCTATCGCTCGGTATTGCAGCTAACAGCCAAGCACCTGATGCATGGCAATCACTGGTTTTCAGCTATTGGGCTTACGCCGGATTTATTATCTGTCCATGTCGTGGAAGGGACTCTTCCCCTTGTAGCTGGAACCACTATAGAAATAATTCTAGAATTCAGACTATGCTGAGGTCCGCTGTATGTTCTTCTATATCCTATCTCTCTCATCCTTGTGTGGTCGAACCAACCTTAGCCTCCATACTCCATGGCTGAGAGTTTGTCTCGGGCGTGCGATTGTTGTTACTCTTTCCATGTTTTCTTTCACTGGAAGAGACAGTGAAACCGCGCCATGGTTCGTCTCTGTCGCCCTGGTGCAGCCAGCGCGACATGGGGGAATCGAGACCTAGATTTGCGTCAAGTTGTCGGACAATTGCATATTGCTAATGCTGTTTCACTTACCCGAGTCCTGAAAGTCTTGAGACGGGATGGGCCCCTTTTTACCAGCGTTGGAACTGCTCGGTAGAGAAGACATGGTGGTGGTGTTGGGCTGGGTTGATAAACAGAAACGAGTTGTTGGAAATGAAGGTGAAAAAGAAGTATAACTGTATGGGCGTGAAAGGTCTAGTGAAGTTCTCATTGAATGCTGAGGTCAATGCCATCTTAAATAGTTATATCTTTCAATAGCGATAAATGCATTTTGTTCATGTTGGCCTTGATTAGTTGCGTGAGTAGAAGACATTGAGCTGTTCTCGGGGGAACCCTTGGAGGGCCATTTATTGTATTGGCCCCGGGTTGCTGTTTGAATCGTCATGAACAGCGGACCATATGTAAATGCATAAGATGGGGGCAGGGCCGTTTTTGCAATTGAACTTGGTTACTCGGTTAGCATCAGGGCCAATTTCTGTATTGGAGGCTGAATGAAAATGGTGTTCGTTGAACTTCGTTGTCATTGACCGGGTCCGCCCTATATTTCCTCATTCATTGTAAATTCTGTTCGTAATTCTTGGCAAGAACCCATTGTTTCCGCCACCACTGGCAGTGATTGTACTTAAACTAGGATGTGACGAATCATGAAAATGCCCCTCGAACAATGCCTGCAACGGCCTTGTCAGCCTAACTGTCCGTGTTAGCCAGGGACATGATCAACGACTTCAGCCACAGTGAGATTTCCAAGCCAGTGGTGTCACGATCTGACATATCACGTCGTAGCAGGTACCCCATCAAGTAGACGTCGGTCCAGTACCAACATACGAAGGATATAGCTACCGCTTTACAGCACCTTTCGTAGATTTAGATCACCAGCCATTAGTGCAAATTCTTTACAGTAATAAGCCTCACCTGTATTACCTATCAATCAAGAGACGTGGTGTTCTGATCTACGCTCAGAACCACACCCTACGTACTATCAGCATAAAACTAAGGACCAACCGACCGTCACCCATAGACCAATCAGAAAAAAGGCCCTGGCTGCGCCGCGGATGACGTGGAACAGGGCGTTTTCCGCTGGTCCATCTTCCGTCAGATCAAATAAACTTCTCCAGAACATCCACGCATTGCTATCCAGGCAGCTGTTGCAGCTCGCGAGGCGGCTGCTCATCACCAAAAGGGCCTTCATCGAAAGCTCTATATGACCAATACACCAAAAATCAACCCTCACTGCCGCCCTCCACTCTCTCCCTGCTCAGCAGGGACCTCACCGTTGAGCTCCAACTTGGTCAAAGGTCAGCGCCGGGCGTAGTCTCGGCGCTTTCGCCATTCGAAGGAGCCACGATGATCATCACCTAGAACCATTGACGAGCGGCATCGCCGACGAGCAATGGTGGCTCGACTCGGGGTACTACGATCGCGATTGCGATCCCGGACCCTTGCCTGGTGTCGGGGATGATATGACCGGGTGTATCCTTGGCTTGACATCGCCAGCCATTGAGCCCCGTGTTCATGGACCTGATAGCACGCGAGAAGGCTTAACCTTACTTCTCGAAACTACAGATCCGTCTACTATTCATCACTCTGTTTCACATTTGCAACCACAACCATCCCCTCCGTCAACATGCGCCCTCTCTCCGAGCAGTGATGAGCTTACGTCTAGCTCATCAGCATCCGCCTCGTATGAGAAGAGATCCTCAGAATCCACAACGTCAAGCCCTGCAACCAACGTGTCCAAGCTCAACTGCGACTTTTGTGGGGAGCCGTTTAACGACGTTGATTCTCTGTGGTATGTGACCCAACCACATTGATGTACTTTGACATCTGACACGTCGTAGCACCCATCTCATCTCGTACCATGCTGCCTCAAAACCATTCCACTGCGGCAGAGCAACCTGTGTGACCCACCACGAACTCAGGTCTCTGAAACGCCATTTGAAGACAATTCATCTGCGTGCTTTATACATCTGCCGCTGCGGACATTCTGGCCGAAAGGACAAGCATTGCGACCATTTGAAGAGAGACAACTGCACTGGCCGTAGCCCCTACCGTTGTGAGTGTGGCCACGCCGTCTCCAAACTTGATGCGCATCAACTACACATCGACAAGTGTGGAAGACGGAAGAGGGGAAGACCGAAGAAACAACCGGTGAACAGCGGACTAATCTGAGCTGAAGGAAGAGCTCCTGTACGTGGCTAGCAGAATGGAGCCTAACGCCAGCGGGATTTCTGCCAACCGAGATGTCGCATTCTTTCACAAGCTCCTGGGCGGCTTTCCAGGGAGTTTTGGTAGAATGCGGTAGGCGGACCTTAGGCACTGTCTAGAGGTTCTCTCAGTGACAGAAGCATTCCAGTTTGAACGCTAGGCTCTATCCTGCTAGTCACGTACAGGAGTGAGTGGCTTTACGAGGTTGAGGTACCTGCACGTCGTGTGAATGACCGACGAAGCTCTGCGAACTTTGTTCGATGATCTTGACTCCCTGGGTTGTTGTGTGTTTGGACGGGATATAAGTCCATCTGTCATGGCATCCTATGACTTGCATATCAGCAAGGCCTCGCCGCACCGCCCAGGCAATACCTGGGGTGTGAATAACACCCTCTCAGGACTACCACGTTCTTTATTATGACATTTTCTACTTGATCGTCGTTTTCATCTGTCACATAAGGATTTGCTGCCACAATAACAAAGAATAGAATAAGGAGAAGCTGTATTCTTTGTCATTGTTGCAGCAAATCCCTCTGTGATGCAGGAAACGCACATTAAATAGTATGATGAGAGGCTATTTGCTTTACTATATCATTGGATATCTCCAGGGCCTGTCTGAGCGCTCTCTTGTGATTCCAAATCTAAGTCCCGCCCGTGGTATGCATAGTTGCAGGCAGGCTCCCGCTTGAATGATGTCTCTTGCGGTTGATCCATGCTTGGGGAATCTCCCGGTGGATTCAACTCAGCGGCATCGGGTTCCTTATCCGTACCATCATCTGCTCTCTCGCTTGTCTCATCATCCAGTATTAGCTGGCACGGCTGGGGTGGTTGAACCAAATGGACATCCCGGAGGTAACTGCCGGAAGCTTTCTTTGGCATGCGGGGTATACCGAATCGCGGACGTCGATCCCGGTTGCTCGATTTAACCAGCCCTATATCCGTAGTTAGGGTTGATAATTAAATTCATCGATAAAACACTGCAAGCCTCTGATATACCCAGCGTCGCATTTTGAATTTTCTCTATTATACACGGTTGCTTGCGAGTCAACTAGCCAATCATCATGAGGTTTCCTTCCACCATCGCATCGGCCATCGCTGCTCTGCAAGCAGGTTTTACCACGGCTCAACGTCTCGGTACACCCTCATACGAATTTCTCTACAGCGTCAATGCAACTCTGGGCGAACGCTGGCAGATCGGAGACTATGGTCAGGGCAGCCGCGTCGTGATTCCCATTACAGGCGGCTCTTTCGAAGGCCCCCGTCTATCTGGCACGGTCAACAACCTTGGAGCCGACTGGGGCGTGACGGACACAAAAGGCGTCTTTTTCCCAGACACGCGGTACAACCTCAGAACGAAAGACGGTGCCGACATCTATATCCAGACGAGTGGGCCAACACAACCGGACGGTCGGACCTTGCTTAGAGGGACGTTCCAGACCGGGCATCCAGACTACGCATGGCTCAACTATGTCGTTGCCGTGGGGGTGCTGCAGCGCCCTGTTGAGGAAGACAAGGGAAAGTATGTGCTGATTGATATGTGGCAGGTAAGTCAACACTACTAGGCGAGTTCGTCACAACGATGAGGCTGACATCTGCTCAGATGGTTCTTCCGTCATGCCATGGGGCTGGTTGCTAGGATCAGCTACACGGCGGGACAGATGAAATGTTTGATCTGATGCCACCGTGGAAGATGAAAGGGGTCGCTTGAGCGTACTATCACTACCGTTGATGTGAAACATTTGTAAGAGTGGGCGGAATTCTCTTCGACATGTCGCCTAGTTTCATAGACAACTTGGAATCATAGTCAGACAACTACCAAGGTTGCAATCTTGAGTCGAACAAGCATCCAGTCCTAGTTCGTTTCTGTAACGAACTAAGCCAAATCGCATATCATTCCGACCCCAAGCAGATACATGTTATATCGGTGATACCTAGTCATCCCTGTCGCTACATTTCACCAAGATGGCCTTGTTCTGCAACCCAGAATCTCATCGAGATCATTGCGCTGTTGAATTTGACCATTGGTTTCATTCCAAGGTCTCTCTATCCGTTCCAACTGCCGTGATCTCCAGCGATAAACCGCCAAGGAAAGGACTGACGTTGTTGATGCCGAGGTTCGTTCACATGCGGTAAGGATCAGCTTATCCTGCTCCACTGGGAAACGCCCAAGCACAAATCTGGAAATCTGGGGATTGTTCAGGTCTTGTTCCAGGGTAACTGGGTTATTTAACGGATAATTGAGAGTCCTTCCCCCAATACTGGGGTTTTGTTCGACGTCATCTTTCTACTACGTCAAAGACGAGCGCCGCAAAGGTTGATCTGTGTCAACTCAAGGGCACCCCAGACAAAGTTGCTCACTCAATCCAAGATGAACCTCACCCATCTCTTCTCTCCCACGCTGCTGCAGGGAATGCTCGCCGCCGATAACCCTCAAAGCAGCATTGACTTCGCAGCCAGTTGCGCCAACCTCGCCACAGCGCTACAGCTACCCAACACGACGGTATGGTTCACCCAGCATGTGTCCCCGGGCACCAACATCACCTTTCCCGACAATCACCCTTCTTGCGCACGACCTGGTCAAGTAGTGGACGCAGAGCTTTGCCGCGTGGCCATGTTCGTCACAACATCGCCAAGCTCCAACCTCAGCGTTGAAGCTTGGCTCCCCTCCCAGTGGACGGGCCGTTTCCTCAGCACAGGCAACGGTGGCATGTCGGGCTGCATACAGTACGAGGACATGGCCTATGCAGCAGGTCTTGGCTTCTCAACCGTCAGCGCAAACAATGGCCTAAACGGGACATCGGCTTTACCCATGTTCCATCACCCCGGGGTGGTGGAAGACTACGCTTATCGCTCTGTGCATACAGGTGTTGTTCTTGGGAAGCAGATCACGAGGAAGTTCTACGGGCGCGATCATACCAAATCCTACTGGCTTGGCTGCTCCACAGGCGGACGACAGGGCTTCAAGGAGGCTCAAGACTTTCCTGAAGACTTTGATGGGATCGTTGCCGGCGCTCCAGCCTTTGCCTTTGAGGGACTTCAGTCACGGTCGGCCAGCTTTTGGGGTGCGACAGGCGCGCCGGGTGCACCGACCTATCTCAGCTCTGATCAATGGGATATGGTTCATAAGGATGTCCTCAAGCAGTGCGATCGTCTTGACGGCGTGGAAGATGGCATTATCGAGGACCCCAATCTCTGCCAGTATCGTCCTGAAGCTCTGATCTGTGGTCCAGGACAGACCGAGGGTTGCTTGACCTCGCAGCAAGTCGACACAGTTCGTTTTGTCTTTTCTCCTCTTAATGGACTCGACGGCAATGTTGTCTACCCACGTATGCAACCTGGGGGCTCCTTCGGCTTGAGCTTTGTGATTGGCGACGTCCCCTTTCCTTATTCGACAGAGTGGTTCCGATACGTGGTGTTTGAGGATGCCGAATGGGACCCTAGCTCGATCGGTCCGAAAGACTACGATGCAGCATTGAAGAAGAACACACACAATATTCAGACGTGGAAAGGCGACCTCTCAGCCATTCGCGACCGTGGCTCCAAGATTATCCACTATCATGGGCTCCAGGATGGTCTGATCAGCAGCGAGAATTCGCAGGTTTATTACGACCACGTCTCCCGAACAATGGGCCTGACTAGCACAGAGCTGGATGAGTTTTATAGATTATTCCGCATCAGTGGTTGCGGTCACTGTTCGGGAGGAAATGGAGCTTCCCGTATCGGCAATAACGTGAAGAATTTGGGCGGAATGGATGCTGAGAGCAATGTGCTCCTCGCCATCGTGCGATGGGTTGAGGAGGGGATTCCGCCCGATACCATCACGGGATATCGATACGTGGACGGTTCGAGAGAGAATGATGTCGATTATATGCGACGACACTGTCGTTATCCGTATCGCAATGTATGGGACCGTGTGGGCGATCCCAAGAACCCGGACAGTTGGGATTGCCAGATGTAGGGATAGGGATGATTCCGGAGACAGAAGTGAAACAGACAGTAAAAGAAAGATATTGTTTCGTATAGTCAAGAGCTTGAGTGAGGTAGGGAAGCTCCCAGTCGCTGTCGTCCTTGTGGAGAGGCTTCCATGTCAAATGTGCAGGTTTGACATCAGGAAACACTGGACTGCACCCCGGTCAGCTGGGGGACCAGCGAGCTCCACGTGATTTAAAGGTTTCGGTGTGTCATGATTCGCAAAAGACGATCCATTTACCCCAGATGGCCAACTTGAACCGTGGCCGTGGGCCTCTTGTGGATGTGCTTCAGTCATGTTCATCTCTGGAGACACTGATCGTCGGGTACAAATATGGAGTTCGTCAATATGACAGAACATCCTTTGCGTTTCTAAGTGAGTTATTTAATCATGAAATGGAACGTGGGTTGTTGCTGTCAGGAGGCTCGCCACAATGGATGCGGACACGGAGGGTAAGAGCCGAAGGATAGTCAACAAAGCCACCAAAGCTGCTCTCCTACTCCTGTAGAATGGCTCGATCCTTAGCTGACTACAGGATATAAACATTGTGTATTTACTTGTGTAGTCCTAGGGTGGAAAACTCAATGTACGAATCAGGCAATCCAGGTGAGACTTCCAAGGACTGTGTGGTCTTTGGTTCGTGGGAAATGTGCTCAGCAGGCCAAGTCTAGTAGCTAATTCACTGCTCTTACTAACCACGATGCAGAGTTTTATTGCCGCATACCAGCTAGTGAGAAATAGTCCGAGATAGAATATTGACACTGCAGCTGTCAAATCCATGTCTCTCAACCCAAATCTCTTCTTTCTGCCCCTCATTAGTCTAGCCGTCGACACATTAAGCTTGATCGCTACGATCCGCAACCTAACCTACCCTAGAACACCTCTTTTGTCAAAATACCAGGATCATTGACTCAAGCCGGGGCCTGAGAAGGCTGTTAATAATAAAAACCTCTCGTCTCCGAAATCTATGGACCCAAGCTATCCATCCGCGAAAACGGATGGTTGACCGACAGTAACCACCAGCTCTGTCTGACGTATATTCACCCTTGCCATGGCGGCCTTCGGAGGCTCGGAGGTTGACCATGATTAACACCCCAAGCACCGCGCGGAGAAACTCGAACGTGCCAAGACACTTTGTTCCCACGCGACTCATGGGAAGAGGAAAAGTCGGAAGGGCTCACCGAACGAGTTTGTCAAGATCGGCCGTGGTCTCCCCCTCACTTCCCCAACCTTCACCCCCACAAGGTTATCCTCTCCTTCTCCAAGAGATTGTCGGTGCGGAGCGGGCTGGGATCCCATGCAGAGGCAAGTCGGTCAGCAGAAACGGAACGGGAAGAGCAGATCAGCAGCCTCGGTTTCTAGAAGATGGAGATGCTTCTTGGGGCTGATATCACCTGCATGACTGCCGGGGTGGTTCGAACTTTTGTGTTTCACGTACGGTGGCGGTTGGCTGCTGGCCGTTATGGAACTCATTGGATGGCTCGATGGATGCTGGCTCGTAGTCGGAGAATCTAGCATGCGACGGCTGGGCTTGCTCACCGTTTTCTCACCTTGTGGAAACGGAGCCAGGAAGATGCGAGCGAGAGTTGGAGTCACCGAGCCACCTCTCACCGAGATTGTTTCCAAGACAACTAATCCAATGTCCTTTGTTTCAATCTATAGCAACACAACAACGGCGAGTTACTCAACAACTGCTTCTTCTTGCGCTGGGACAAGGTTCTCCTCCACTTGGACACCCAATATTTGCCTGCGGCACTCGTACGGCCTTCTCCGCCATCGTGCATTTTTCTTGATCTCACGTTCGTCCTCCAATGAATGTTGTTGTATTGCCCCTGAGCAAGGTCTTTCATGGTTGGCCGTTACCGGATGCTACGGCACGTCTGATACGCCTTTAGACAACAAATGATGGGGCTGGGGAAGGGGAGAAAAAACTGGGAGCCAACACCTTATCTCCGGGTCCACATGGACGCGATTAAAGTGTGTCAAAACAAGCTACTTTTCTCGTAATTAAAATAGTTGCCGCCTTTAGAGAATGCACTTGTTGTCTGTGGCCACCAGGGTTCACGGCGTATGGAGAGTTTGAGGGGCGCGCCCTTCATTAGGGGTTAGATTTAAGCTGGACTTTGTATCCTTTCCGTGGATAGGTGTAGTAGAATAGTAGTAGTACTGGGATGAGATCCTCACTTCTATCTCAGATGATTATTAACCTTATCAGCCAAGCATTGACTCCGTCGCAATACGTCGAGAGCCAGCATGGCCCTGTCTCACTCCTCATTCCCCAATTGCTCGCCCCCAGCGACTCTGGGGTCAGCAGGAGCATCACGGCCCGCAGCCCCGTCCGTCTCCTCATCTCAGAGGACGGGTTTTTGGGGAAAAGATCGCTGACACATGACGTAAAAAGGATGGATCTTAGACGGTCAGCGCCGTCTCCGTCCCGCTAACGGAATCCCTCGCGTCCAATTCGCTTCTGCAACAGGAGAATTTGAGGGTCTCCCACGATGCTGCGTCGCCATCTAGATTTCCATGACCTGATGGTTTGGCCAGATTTGCTAACTTTTACGTGACAGACTCTGCTCTGTCCCCATTCCCCAAGCTGAACTCCGTACCAAGCAACTTGTCCCATGGGGCTCCGCGATGGGGAATCTCTGCCCTCTCGTCCTCCGGCGGATGGATTCAAGGGCTGCTCTGCTGCAGTCTCTTCTCCACGTGTAAAAGTCTGGAGCATGATCCAGATGGTCTTGGCGGGTGCATATAACAGATGCAAGAGGCCCTCCCCGAGTTAGAGTTTCCTGCACTCTCTCAACTATAACGCTTCTCGGTCGGCAGTATTCTCTTCCAGCCCCGTGTCTTCTTGTCTTTATCCCTTTCACGCAGAGGCAGGATTCTCTTGACTGTCCATGTCCCATCCACGGGCGGAATCCATCCAACAAGTGCCAGACCGAAACATACATAACACTGCTCTGCCCAATATGGCTTCGGAAGACAAAACAACAAAGTCTCACAATGAGAACCCGGCCCCCGAACAGGACCGGGTTTCGCTCCGGGGCACCGGCGACGAGATCAACAATGCCGCCCTCGACAATGATATCATGGAGTCCAAGGAGCAGTCCGACGAGCCGGTACAGAACATCTTCAACCAGGGAGGCAAGAATTACCGAACCCTTGGCAAATGGGACACCGTCTTTGTCTTGGTAACCAACCAAGTAGGACTCGGTGTTCTCTCTCTGCCAGGCTGCCTCAAGGTTCTTGGCGTTATCCCTGGCATCATCGCCATCATCGGCCTCGGTTCTCTTTCTGCTTATACCGCTTTCGAGCTGCTCCAATTCTACCGCCGTTACCCCCATGTCGTCAACGTTGTCGACATGTGTGGCATCATTGGTGGAAGGCCACTTGAGATCGCCGCGGGCATCGGTTTGATGATCAAGGTTATGATGACTTGTGCCTCTGCAAGTGTCACCTTGTCCGTTTCCTTCAATACCCTTAGCAACCACGCATTCTGCACCGTCGGTTTCATCACCATCGCTATTGTCGCCTGTTGGGTTCTTTGCCTACCTCGCACAGTCAAGTTCGTCTCACAGAGTGGAATCCCGTCTACCATCAGTATTCTAGGGGCCGCCCTTATCGTCATGATCGGCTTGGGCGTCTCGCAGCCTTCCGCGGCGCCCCCTGGTTGGGAGAGAGAAATCCAGGTCATCGGAAACCCGACTTTCCGCGAAGGCCTCAATGCCTGTCTTAAGATTTGCTACGCCTATGCCGGCAATATCAGCTTCGTTTCATATATGGCAGAAATGAAGAACCCCAGCAGGGATTTCCCCATGGCCTTGGCCTGCCTTGAGGTCTTTTCTATCACCCTTTATACCATCGTGGCCATCGCCATTTACTGCCTCGCGGGAGACTACACCACCTCTCCTGCCCTTGGTTCCGCACCAACTATTCCCGCCAAGATCGCCTATGGAATCGTCCTGCCGGCTGTATTTGCTACGGCCATGGCCTTTGGACATACTGGAATCAAGTATATGTACGTTGTGGTTATGAGAGCCCTCAAGTCGACGCACCAGGTTACCGACCAGAGTGTCAAGTCTTGGAGCATCTGGGTAGCCTGCGTCACTCTATACTGGATCATCGTATGGGTTATTTCCAACGCCATCCCCATCTTCGACTCTATCCTCTCTATCTCTTCTGCAACTACGATTGCCTGGTTTACCTTTGGTCTGAGTGCAATGTTCTGGTTCCACTTGAATAAGGGTAACCTATTGACGAACTGGAAGCAGATTGCCCTCACCATTATCAATGCTCTGCTTATCCTCCAGTCGTTGTTCATGAACGGTGGCGGTCTTTGGTCTTCTATCACTGAATTGCTTGATATTTTCAACAGCGATAGCAGCCAGGTGCGAGGTGTCTTTTCTTGCGGCGACAACTCTGCTGTTTAGCACCCAATCATCCGAGATTCCAGAGGAAGCATATTTATAGTCTATTAGTCAACAATTTATGATATTATCTTACAGTAATTTATACCAGGTTCCAGTGAAGTGTGCCAGTGACCCCTAGCTCTGAATAGGCCCTGATCAGACACTTCCAATTTTTGCCATGTTAACACTCGTCGACCCGTCAAATAGCTTAAACCTGTGTCTGAAGAAAGAACACGCCCTTGTGCTGCACATACATTTACAGCTTTGAGCTCATTGAATCTATCCGCCGAGGTTGCCTTCTCCTATTGTGATACGAGGGCCTTCGTAGTTTTTCCTGTCATCCACTACCCACTGGACGAGAGATATCACAATGATGACCGCGAAAGCAACCACACAATAGTTCATCGTAGTTCCATCGACTGGCAAAGCAGGTGGAAACAAGAAGAGCACGCTGTTAACCGCGGTATAAACCAGTCCAATGATATTGGTGGCCCATCCTAGCCAACTTGGGAGTGTAAAGGCGCGTTCAGGTAACTGTGACCTCCCGCGTGCAACGTGAAGAGCAATGGGTATGCCGTAGCTGAGGCCCAGAGCAACCACTGAAGAGGCAAGGATTGCGTTGAACGCAACTGTTGAACCGAGATAAATGCCACCGAATATGACCACTATGGCGACGTTGAAATAGAGGGCGTTGAGGGTGACTCCCAGCGTGGGATTCACTTTCCACCACAGACGGGAACCTGGAAGGCCACCGTCCCTTGCGAATGCAAACACCATGCGAGACGAAGTTGTCATTGCAGCAATGGCAGCAAATACAAGACAGAGTAGAGGGAACATGAGGAGACATACTGCGCCAAGCTTGCTGTTGGTAGCCAGATAGAAGATTTCTAGTAGGGGGCCGGCAGTTGACTCGATGATCCTCGAAGCATTCACTAATCCTCCGGATACGAAAGGTACCACGATGAGGAAGATGAACCCCGTGGTGATGCCAATTTATTGACAGTATAGCATGATCTTAGGGCCCTCGATAGACGCGTTGGGGATCTCCTCGATCATGTGTGCCACGGCGTCGAACCCAGTGAGACCAAGCCCGCCCTGAAGCAGACCAAGAAGCCACGCAATGCCTCCCGGCCATCCGGTGGTGTTGATGAATGTGGCAAAGACGTACTCTGCTGTAGCATAGTCTGGCGCAGCGCATACGAGTACAGTGATGGAAATGGTGAAGAATCCAAGGATGCTCCATGCGAGTGCGAACCCGTTGATACGCGGGAGAATTGAGTGGAGAAAGGCATTGGTAGCAAATGCAATGAAGCAAATGCCCAGATAGATGAGGAATTGGTGCCACCTCTGAAAGGCGTAGTTGGGGCTGAGAAGGGAGATGATGTTGATGATGAGGGTGCTTGAGAGGGAGCAGTTCGTAGCCACAAGCGCAACCCAACCTGACATGTTGATGTAACCTGTCACCCAGGAGAGCGGTCTTTTCAGCGATGGAGGTGAAATACACGCTACCCAGTGATATTGCCCAGCGGCTGTTGGCCATGCGGAGAGGAACTCGGCGAGGCTAGCTGCGAGAGAGACATTGCAGATTCCAGCTGTGACAAGTCCCCAGATGATGGCAATGGGTCCTCCAGATGGCAGAGCGAGAGAAAGAGATGCTGCGAGAGTGGTCCACGAGTTTAGGATAGCGAATGCTAACCCTAGCATGGTCCAACGACTAAAGTTGCGCTGAAATGACTGGGAATGGCCCATCTCGGCTAGTTGGAGGCCATCGAGGCTGTTCTTTTTGTTGATGTCACTCATGATTTCGGTTTGCTGAAGGCATGAAGGAACTAAGACAAGGAAGAGAAATGTGGTTGAACAGTAACACCGGTCGGACATCCATCTTCTTTAAGAAAACGAGTCTAGGAATCATTGCCGGCAAAGGCCTATCACGTCCGCGGATACCTCGGCTCCGACTCTGGACTCAGCATGAGGAACAATTAGCATTTGTTTCACGCGCCATTTACTACGAGTAATCGCGGGGAAGCGGGTGTTCGTCTTGATTAGCTCTTTCTTGTGTTGGGTGAGATCTCGTGCGAGAATGTCATCAGCGCCCTGTCCCCCCGACGGTTTGGACTGGGGTCGAAAGCTCGACCACATCGATCTGCATCATGATTAGCAGAAACACGCGGGGAAACCCTGTAAAGAGGAGATAGACAGGCGGTTTAGATGTGGGTTATGCCACTGTCCGAGGGTAAGACTCCTGGAATTGTAATCTATTTGCCCAATTCAGTAAGCGTTGGACGTGATAAGCTCCAGGAGACACACACACACCTGGGGAAAACTGCTAGTCAACTTCCAGAACAGGCAACAAACTTGGCCAACTTGAACCCCGTTCAAGATAGCAGTGTGACATCGAGATGTTGGCAAACTCGCGCACCAGGCCGCACGGGCTCAATTGCTCGATTAGAGGGCAAGCTGAGCCATTGTTGATAAGAGAGCGGACCGGGATAATTAGTGACCATTCGACTCTTTGGGTATATAACTCTTGTGCAAATCCGGTGGGAATAATTGAATGAACCACTCCCCTTTGCCTTACTACCCATGGCTATTCCTGAGCGCCTTAATCTATAACACTCCCTATTCTATTCAGTATGCGGACAGCCTCGCAAGTCCTCGCTGTCTCCTGCGGCATCCTGCTCACCACCGGCCAAGCAGCAGTCATATCCCGAGACAACCCCGCGTGTAAAAAGACCAAAGTCGCCGTCCTCGGCGCTGGGGTTGCTGGAATAACAGCAGCGCAAACGTTATCGAACGCATCCATAGACGACTTCCTCATCATTGAACACGGAGACTACATCGGGGGCCGTGTCAAGCATGCCCATTTTGGAAAATCCTCTGATGGCAAACCTCTAACCATTGAGCTTGGCGCCAACTGGGTTGAGGGTCTTGAGTCTCCTTCCGGTAACGAGAATCCGATCTGGAGGCTGGCCCAGAAGCACAAGGTCAAGAACAACTATTCCAACTACAGCTCGATCATCACCTATGACCAAGATGGGCCCGTCGACTACATGGACGTCCTAGATCTATTTGACGAGAAGTTCGATATTGCTCAACAAGAGGCTGGATACATCATGACACAAAACTTACAAGACACTTCCACTCGTGCAGGCTTGAGTCTTGCGGGTTGGAAGCCAAAGAAGGATCCCCACGCTTGGGCTGCCGAGTGGTGGGGATGGGACTTTGAGACGGCTTGGCCTCCAGAACAATCCGGTTTCCAGTTTGGAATTGCCGGAAACAATGCAACTTTCAAGCATTTCAGCGACGAGACCAATCTCGTCATCGATCAGCGCGGTTTCAACGCTTGGATCATCGGAGAAGCAGAGGAGTTCCTGAAGCCTGATGACCCCAGACTCCTTCTTGACACGACAGTCAAGACCATTCGCTACGACTCGGATGGAGTCAAGATCACTACGAAGAATGGTGATTGCATTGAGGCAGACTATGCTGTCTGCACATTCTCCGTGGGTGTGCTACAGAACAATGTTGTCGATTTCAAGCCAACGCTGCCTCGCTGGAAGCGAGAAGCTATCGAGCAGTTCCAGATGGGGTCATACACCAAGATCTTCATACAGTTCAACGAGACGTTCTGGCCAGAAGATACCCAGTACTTCCTGTATGCGGACCCGGAAGAACGTGGCTACTACCCTCTGTTTCAATCCTTGAGTGCACCTGGTCTGATCGAGGGCTCGAATATTCTGGTCGGCACTGTGGTGGCATCACAAGCGTACGATGTTGAGAAACAATCTGACGAAAAGACCCAAGGGGAGGTTATGGCGGTTCTTCGATCAATGTTTCCGGATAAAGACGTGCCTGAGCCCACAGCATTTATGTATCCCAGATGGAGCACAGAAAAGTAAGTATTTCACCGTTGTTTACTTTACCGCAGCCACTGACCAAGTTCATAGCTGGGCATATGGTTCATATAGCAACTGGCCCGTTGGAATGACCCTTGAAAAGCACCAGAACCTCCGTGCCAATGTCGATCGACTGTGGTTCGCAGGCGAGGCTAATTCGGCAGAGTTCTTTGGATATTTGCAGGGTGCTTGGACTGAAGGACGAGAGATTGGTGATCGCATCGCCCAGATCATCGGCGGAAAGGCATCTGAAAAGTCCCAGCAGATGAAAAAGTACAAGATTCTTCGTGGGACTACAAGGCCGGATGAGTATAACGATGCTAATGGATGGTCGGTTCCCTTGGAGGATGATGATAGCTAGACTTGGTGGAGCCGAGGTGGTTTTTGAGCTGAAGCACTACTCAACAGAATCATCCGTCTTTGTAGCCTTGCCGCTGTTTGATGTACCTTTCCTCTATTAAAGAAGGGTTTGCTGCCACAATAATAAAGAACGTGGGTTTACGGAGTAGTGCACTACGTTTTCGGCATAGTGGTGTTTTGCAACAGCAATAAGGTCCAGAAGTTATAATCAGGCTAAACCTGTGCGTACGCTAGACTAGGAGGCGGCCAGGGGGTATGCATGCTGCAGCGCGACATTTATGCAGTCTCTAGATAAACACTCGATCTGATTGTACCACCTTCACATTTCATATTCAACAGCTAACTCACTATCATAATTAAGCCTTAATCCAGACATATTGGCTGGCAGATTGGCACGATGCAATCAACCACCACTTGAGTTAGCTCTCGGCGAGACGTCTGGAACTCGGCTAGCATATCTGCTGGTTCTTTGCCAGACGGTCAGTTGACGACAACCTCGACTTCACACCGCGATGTGACCTAGTTATTGACTGGTCATCACTTATGCTATGTTCAAAATCATCTTTGAATCTTCAAGGCCCGGAAGGGAAGGAGCGGGGAATGAGAACCAGCCCGAAGAAGAAAAAGCCCAGTTACAGTAGGTAATTCCACTTAGTATTCCTCATATTTCTCACACGTTGTCTGAAGTATCATTGCGATTCCGGCGATAGGGCTAAGTAACCAAGATGTGAGCGCTGCGTTAGCCTACATCGGCCTTCGGAGAGATCTGCTTACCCCATTCGACCTGATTGCTCTCTTAGATCGCATGTGGAACGGCGCTTGCGTCAAATCCTGTGTAAACCTTTGCAAAGCCTACTTTACCAAGACCGAGGCATTTATCCACAACTGTGTGTGGGAAGCCGTTACGCTCCTGATATCAAGACATACAGCCCCCGAAACGCTATTGCATTCTCTTCACGACTGGGCTGACCTGATCGGGGATTGTATAGCAAGCGGTTTAGACGTCCACACCACGACCTGGACATCAAATGCAGGGCCTAGAGGCAGATTTAGTGCCCTAAGAAATATTCTCCACTATGCTAAGAATGCAGATCTTGCATTGGAGAATCTATGTATTTTGGTGGAACTATTAGAACATTCAGGTGTTAACATCCAGGAATACCTCGAGATTGAAACGAAGCACTGCGATGCAACTTGGCCCAAGAAAGAGAAGGATCGTGAAGGAAGGGATCTTGCGTTCAAAAAATTACTCGTTGCCCAACAATGCAGTGGTCGACAGGTGCCAATCTGGATCGAGGCCGTTGACGACACATGTCCAGTGCGAGATCTTTTCGAGGAGTTTCCTCATTACGTGAGTCTGGATGCTTTTATATTCAGATGTTTGTCCGTAAAAGATCTCAACATGTGTGGAGGTTGGGGAGTAGCCAGTTTCGCCTCGGATCATAGTCACTTAGAAGCATATGGTTTCCCTATTCGCCGTCCCCCCGATCGGCAAGCTGGACATTGGCTTGTGTTGGGAGATCATACTATTCCCCCTCAGCACAAGAAGAGAGAGTTGCGTAGGTTATATCGGGCGTGTGACCTCATGGAGAGTCGATTTGAACGCAGGCAGATGCGAAAGCTACGCAAGGCGGTGATCAAGACCAGAAGAGAGCCATGCAGTTGGATGCCAGGGGCATGGGTTGAAGAATACTGATGGTGCTGTTCGGGGGGGGAGGGAGGATATCGGAACAAAACTCTATATATATTTTCTAGAAGAAAGCAGTCAAGGCTAGGACGCTGAGATCTATGGTTTATGCTTTCTAGTAGAAGTGACACAGAGACGTGCCTTTTTCGCCCTTTCTAAACATAACTGAATCATATATGAAAAAAGTTGGTGCAAGTTCCGCACGTGCGTTGCCGAGCTCTTATGCTTGTAAAAGTTGTAATTACCGACGGGGATGGTTTGATTGGAGGTGGGCCATGACGCGCTTGTCTCAGCGCTAATAATTTTACGGAGCCCACGTTGAAGGATTCTCGTCATCACATTCGACAGCAGCCAAAGCCTCACCGAGTCCCTGCATACGACAAGAGCTACTGATCCTTCAGCCGCCCGAAGTCCTATGATGCCTGTTTGTGGCCGACGTCATGGACTATGATGCGAGCTTCCGGGGCCGTTCAGCGGCGACCGCGTCTCCTGGGCGGCCAGACCTGATCCCGCAGCTGCTGGAGATACAGAAGTGTCAGATCCCCCAGCGAAAGATGATCTGGATCATCGAGAACCTCGAATGCCTCGGGCTCAATCCGCCCAAGAAGAGGAAACTGGAGGCGTTGGCAGACGAGGACTTATCCGACACGGAAGAAGCAGCACCGTTTTGGTTCCGGCACGGGATCAACGGCTTCCAAGAGGGCAGCTTTGTGGCCTTGTCTTATACCTGGGAAGCGTCGGAACATGAAACTCAAGATCCCAACAGCCAAGGGAATGTGATCCAGACCAGGGATAGGAGATACGCGTCCAACTCGAATGTGAGAGGCTCGGTACTGGAACGAGTCACCAAATACATGCAGCGCCATCAAGTACCGCTCCTATGGATCGATCGATACAGCATTCCACAAAAGGTGTGCAAGCAGTCAATATGCAAGCACGAAGTATGCAACAAGCAGCAACATGCCCTCGATGCCATGGATAGAGTCTACTCGATGAGCGATCACCCAGTCGCTCTCCTCGGCCGCCCAATCCACAGCCACAAGGAGATGGCAACCCTCGCTGCAATATTGAACGGCTCACTTATCGAGTCTACCGATGGAGTCTTTCGATTATCCGAGACAACAACATACGAACAAGCCAAAGAGGCGTTGCAGCTGCTATACGACATTACCCGCGACAGATGGTGGACGAGGGCATGGACATTCCAGGAGAACTATCGCGCAGGGATCAAGATGACGCTTCTCATCCACCACGGCCCAGATCTCGAGATAGAAAAACAAGCGTTTCGCAGAAACGGCAATATGCTCTTTGATCGAGTTCCAGGCGAGCTGAGTGTCCAGTCTGTCAAGTTCTCCGAGAGCGCCACCAAATTCTGTCTCGCATTCCGGCAAGACGCCCAAAAGACACGATCAGCCGAAGAGGCGGTTCAGCACATCTTGACGACGGCGGGAAAGTACACTCTGCTGCTACAAGAAGAGTCGACCTCCATGTCTGCGACTATTGTGTCAGATGTACTCGCTCGAGGAGTGACGAAACCTTGGGATCGACTGGCTATCATCGCAAACTGCTGCCAATATTCTATGCGGCTAAATGTCACAAAACTGCAGAAACGGGTCCCCAAAGGTCTCAGTCTCAGTCTCTCCATCTTGACATTACGGCTGTTGAATGGGGAGATCCTAAAGGGCGATGACCCTACAGCGGCTATCTCGACACCTGTTGACCAGACCCAAGATATCTTCTTCGATCGTTTTCGAGCGCCCAAGGGTGAAAAGCGTCTTACTTTCAACAAGGGCTGTCGATTCGTCAATGCACGACTGACGAAAGAAGGGATTCAAACGACAGGCCATCTGTGGAAACTGGAAGAGACATTCAAAGCACCTCGGTCGTCGCCTCGTATGTTGCAGGAAAGCATCCAAAGTCAGAAACAGCTGTCGCCGTATCACAATGCACGCCTCAAGCAGCTCGTGGAGCTGTTCAAGGCAAGGAAGGGCAGCAAGTACAAGGATCTTGCTAGAAAGATCCAAAGTCTTATAGAGCAGGATGTCTTTATCGGAGATGACCAAGTCTCATTCAGCCACAGATATCGTCGAATCATGGTCAAAGAGCTGGTGAGAGCCATGGACGCGGATCAACTTCTGTCGCTGGGCTGTCTTTGGGATCCAGCTACGGGCGAGACAATATCACATCTGGGCATCTTTATTCTCGAGGGCGAGACCAGCACGACAAAGAATACGCCGCAGAGCAATGCCACGCATGTCTTTACTTCTCTGTGGTCTCGAGACAAGAGCAGTAAGGAGTACGACCCCAACGATCTGGACCACCATGTGTCTCTTGGAGTCACTGCGTCCAACCTGGACCGGAAGGGACCTCCTTTCCTGTACGCTGAGCAATGGTTTCTTGGCTTGTGTTTCTTTGAGAATGTTGCAACTTATGATGTTGTCTTTCCTTGGCCACGCTGCTTGGTGGAACGGGGCTCACAGGTATAGTAGGGGAGGGTGATGAATGTGGTGTAGTAAGCCAGAATAGGTGTTGTTCACATCTACATTAGTTTTAAGATTCTTCAGATTGTCATGGGCTTGGATGAAACCAGGCTCGGAGCCCAAGTTAATGCTTCCTATTACTATAATAACTCGACTTCCTTTGCACAAGAGTAGTCCAAGAATTTCTGCCAAACACGCTTTACATTTACAATACGTATCGGAAGTGAGGGTTCTGTGATACTCATTAGCAGGCTATAGACACAGCTGGGCTTGATAATATCTTACCTCGAAATCAGTTATATCGGCTCCATCAGTCGCTGTCGCATCCTCCTCGGTCGCTCCAACAGCCGCTAACGAAGATTCACGCTGCTTATTACGTCGCGCGAGCAGCAGCCGTAGAAGAATGGCTACCACCATCTGAGAGACTGAGCAAGAAAGCATGACAATGCAGCCCGTGGGGTAATATGGCGCCTCTTCGCCGAGGAATGCGTGCGGACCGATGACATTTCCAACACAGTAAGCAACTAACGCTATGTTAGCACGAGAACAAGATCATATCTCTCAACAGTTAGCATCACTTACTGAAAACCATTGCCGAGGCCGTCATTCGCTTCGTGTAGCCACCAAGATTGCTAGCAGGCATCTGCATAGCAAGAACAAGCGAGGTGACGAAGCCACCGACGATGTAATATCCAAAAAGAACGCCGACCTTGTGCTCCTTTCTGTCGAGCTGCCACATGAGACAAGTGCCTATGATGGTAGGGCACAGGTAGATGCACATGATAATGGTACGGCAGTCCTTGACGCGAGACGCGATAAAGGTACCAGAAAGGATAAAGACCACCTGGAATGCACCCATGGGAATACCGACCGCAACAGTCTGAAGAGGATCAGAGACGACGCCCTTGACGATAAGCTTTCCAAAGTTGGCGACACCACCGTTGATGGTCTCGTTGAGAAGCATAAACAGCACAAGAAGCCATACTTGGGCATCGCTAAAGGCCTCGCGGACTTGGTACCACTTGATGGTCTTGTTGAGGATACCTGTGCGGGCGAGTCGACCGCGGCCGATGAGAAGAGCGCGCTCGTCGAGGGTGAATTGCTTGGCGGAGATGATGCTGTCGGGGAGGAAGAGCAGAAGAACGACGCCCCAGACGATGGTCATGCCACCGCAAGTCATAAACACGGCTTTCCAGACGGGAAAGCTGTCGATCTGTCCGATTCCGTAGGTAAGAAGGCCACCGAGCTGTGACCGTATCAGTACCGTCCGTATTCCTTTAGATGGAGATGTCTTACCATGGCGCCAACACCGTTGCAGCAGTAAAAGATGCCTGCTCTAAAAGGCTGCTGTTCTCGCGTATACCACATGGAAACAATCATCATGAAGCAAGTTGTAATCGGCGCTTCAAAGACTCCCAGAAAGAAGCGGCACGTAGCCAGAGACGCAAAGTTGTAGCCCGCTGCTGTGAGCATCAGGACGCTGCCCCAGGCGAGAACACAGCCAGCCACGACCTTGGCCATGCGTGTCTTTTGCGCGAGAAAGAGCCACGGGTACTCGGCTGCCATGTACGCAAAGTAAAAGACGCTGGCGAACCAGCTGTACTGGTTGGACGTGATGCCGGTATCTGTAAAGAGGTCGAACACGGCAGCGTAGGAAAGGGCGTTCTTGTCGATGTACTGCAGCATATAAGTACCCATCAGCATGGGCAACAGGATCATGTCGACTTTTCGGATGAGCTTCTTGTTGAGGGCGGTGTCGCTGAGGAGTTCGCTGATGTACTCGTTGCTGTAGTTGTGTTGGCGGAGAAAGGTCTCTGTGGCGTCTAGTTCGACGACTTCACCTGGTGTAACGGATTCGGATTTGCTAAAGGCGATGTTCTCTTCGCAGTCGTCGGCCTTGACCGAGTGTTTTTCTGTGTTGCTCCCATTTTGAGGTGCTGCCGGTGCCGGCGCGTCGTGCGCCGTCATGATGCTGAATGAGCTGGCGATAGGAAGAAAGAAAACTCTCTATAATGACTTTGGCTCTGTCAAAGAGCGAGTTGCTTCCACGATGATGAAGAAGCCAATTTGAGGAAAGAATATTCTTCGTGATGACTGAGTCGTGCTTCGTCAGGAATGGACTCGAAAGACCGGAGTTCAGGCAACGCTGGAGAACGAGATGATCCAGTGGTCTCCAACCTATTTATCCATTGGCTTGGACGAGCAGTTGAAAGAAGAAAAACACACCTCCACGGGGAAAGGAAAGCTAGGACCACCGTTGTATCCAGATCCCATTATCATCATCCATCCCTCCTATCTCCAGATTCCACCCCGACACTCCTCCGGTTATCAAGCTTCCCCATCCATCTGACCAATAAACAAGTAGCTATCTACAACGATTGTGCGGGGGACATGACTAGCGTATCCCGCTGTCGGGCCTCGGCCTCCAGATCTGAGTTGCGGTCGGAGTCAAGCATCCGAACTCTGCGGGGAAGAAGGAGGATGGGACATGATTTTATGACACCGAGTTCACTGCGTCACTTATCGATCTTGTCCCGGCATCTTGGTTGACCCATCCGAGTTCCATGACAGGTGAGAGGTGCTGGCCTCTTGTCAACCCGTTAGCCGACATATCTATTCCCCTGCCGTATCCGCTGTCGGACTTCGTACCCCGGATTGGGCGGAGCAGATTCTGAACTCCGATCTCTTGGCCCCGGTTTTTGATATTCTCCAAATCACGCTGTTCGCGTGGTTTCTGTCGTCAAATCGGGGTCCCTTGCCTGTATTTAACGCGAAGACTGTGACACTCGCGCTCCCTGCTTATCTTCGTTTAAAACCAAGACACTACAATCGATATCATGGGAAGCCAGATGAATACAGACTCGCCTACGGTCGCCCTCCCTCAGGGCAAGATCATCGGCGTCAAGCTAGAGGAGTCTCTGCCCCAGCCGGTAGATGGCTGGCTTGGTATCCCCTATGCCCTTCCACCCACTGGTGACAGACGCTTCCGCTTGCCTGTCAAAGTCCCTGCGTCTAGCGACACTGTCATCGATGCCTCCAAGTATGGTCCCTCGGGGCCTGGTAAGCCGCTCTTGGCAGGCGCACCCCTTGTCTACAGCGAGGACTGCTTGACTGCCAACGTGTTCCGCCAGTCGTCAGGTTCGCACACCAAACTCCCAGTGGCCATCTACATCCACGGCGGAGCTTTCAACAGGGGCACTTCTGGCATGCATAAGACGGCGTCGATGGTTTCTCACTCGGCGGAGCCCTTTATCGCCGTTTCTTTCAACTACCGAATCGGAGCCCTTGGATTCTTGCCGTCCAGTCTCAGTGCGAAAGAGGGTGTTCTCAACCTTGGCTTGCGAGACCAGATCCTGTTGATGGAATGGGTCCAGGACAATATCACCGCCTTTGGAGGTGATCCTGATAATGTCACTCTCTTTGGTCTTTCCGCAGGAGCTCATTCTGTAAGTCTATCTTCTTCTCAATGCCGTCAGTCAGACTAACAAGTGGTAGATCGGCCATCTCCTCATGTACTACAAAGAAGGCGTTGCTCCCCTCTTCCACAAAGTCATTCTAGAGTCTGGAGCTCCAACCTCACGAGCTGTCAGACCTTACGATGCGCCAATCCATCAAGCCCAGTTCAAGGACTTTTTGCACGAGGTCGGCGTGCCCAAAGATTTGCCCGAAGACGAGATCTTCTCGTTCCTACGAAAGCAGCCAGAGAGCGTCATTACCGCCGCTCAAACTGCCACCTTTGATAAATACAACCCATCACTACGCTGGGCATTCCAGCCAGTCATCGACGGGGATATTATCGCACGGCCGCCGCTCGAGACGTGGAAGCAGGGCAAATGGCACAAAGTGCCCATCATGACCGGCTTTACGACGAACGAGGGCTCTCTATACGTGGACAAGACGATGTCTACGACCTCGCAGTTCCGCCACTTCTTTGAGGAACTATTACCGCTTCTCTCGAAAGATGACATCAACACCATCGACGAGATCTACCCTGACCCTGCCAACTCCGACATGTACAAGGAGACGCGAAAGGACATGGGCGAACAGTACAAGCGCATCGAAGCGGCATATGCTCACTATGCGTACGTGGCCCCCGTGCGGCAGACGGCAGAGCTGGCGTCCCCGTCAAGCCCCGTCTACCTTTACCACTGGGCTCTGACCACTTCTGTGAACAACGGCGCACAACACGCCGATAACATGAGATATGAAGTATGTGACCCAGCTGTTCTGGCTATCTCCCCGACCCAGAAGGAGCTGGCAAGGACGTTGAACGCCTACGTTACGAGCTTCATCACAAAAGGCGATCCCAATGCCGTCGGGGGAGATTTTGCCGAGCGCCCGAGGTGGAAGCCGTATGACAGCAAGGCGCCGCAGGTGATGCAGTTTGGCCAAGGGAACGAGGAGTTGATTGGGGGCGATGTAGGGACTACGTCTACGTTTGTGAGTGATGAATGGGGTCGCAAGCAGTGTGAGTTTTGGTGGAGCAAGGTGGACATTTCACAGCAATAAGACTTGGGAGTCAAGCATAGATAGCTTATGCATATAGTTCCAAAGACGACTACAAGAGCTGTAGCCCCTTAACTCAAGGCGAGAGGCTACTATGTCCAAGTTACCGGCTTCATTCTCCTTGCGTGAACGTATCACCTACTGTGACGAAAGCAAGGCCCAGACGGCATAGAGACGTAGTACAGAGCGGGCTGTCTTTCGGAAGAACTCGGTGAGTAGATTAAGAGCTACCGGAATGAGAGTCATCTCAGCCAAACGCTCACTGGTCATCGGAGCTTGGTCAATAAGCGCTATACCCAAGTAAGCAGCGCCCTGACTTCTGTGGCGTAGTCGGATACGCGATACGATAGCATCCAATTATCCTCAATCGTCGAGCAATGACCTTATATATGACTGTTCGAAATCCATCACTTTCACTCTATTCCATGATTCTCTTCATCATTCGGCTCGCTCTTCCAGTATATCCCATCAATGTCGGGCTGATTAGTACTTTCCGATCAACAATACAGCCAGCGCTACCCCTACAACAGCCGCGTTCATCCAGCCGTCACCATGAGTTTAATATCCACTGCGTCTCTGCGCACTCAAGTCCTGCGTCTCAACAAGCACCCGACTACAAATCTGCGACTTGGCCCTTCTGTGCGTTTCTTCTCGGAGTCGCCGAATCTTTATGGAGATGCAGCGAGACAAAACCCGCCCAAGACGAATTCCACACAGAACCAACAGCGACCAAACTCGACGAACCCATCCTATCCGGCCTTTAGCTTCGAGTCCATGGGTTTGAGCAAGCGGATGAAGGTGTCGATTCTTGTGCTTTTGAGTATCTTTGGGACGATCGAAACCTGGTTTTGGTGCCAGACAATATGGCGGTGGTGGAAAGGTGGTCAGCAGTCACGGGAGGATTAGGCATTTGGTTTGAGATCCGGGATGGATGTGTAAATGTGTACGAAAGTTCAATGGTTTTAATCTCAGCTCTAATAAAGTTCAAGAAAAAAAGAGTATTACGAAGATAAATGATGCAGGAAATTGTGTTAAAAAGTCGCTGATAGGAGAATGAAGACAATATGAAATTTTATTGTAACTATTCATGCCAGACGTGTTTTATAGACCCTTGTTGGTGTAAAACACAACGGTAAATAAGCTAATTCCGAGCAAGGCAGTAAGTATACTTGTTTCATGAGTTTATAGCATATAACTGTTTCATCACTGATACCCTGAGCTGGCTGAGCTAGGAGAAGCCCTTTCCCACCCTGTACCAACGAGCACCGTACTCCTGCCTCTGGTCATTTTATCACACTTGCTGTTGGGCTAGACGTAGATCACCGATGTTTGTGAACAGATATGGCGCCCTGCTAAACCCCGATCAAAGTAAAGGATTTCACCTGACGTGCATGGGGTTTTCATTTTTCATTAATGAAATTGTTGACATACGGCATTATTATGTAGAACTCGGTATTACCTAAACGTGAATCATCTTCTTCCTTCGCTTGGCTCTCCTGAGGTACATATTCTTGCTCGAAGTCGTCTCAGTGACGGGTATTAGCTGTAGACCAGTTGATCATGATGCGTGACGTAGCGACCCTGCCAACCCTCCTCAATCCTCCAGCAGACTCTCGCATGCTTCTGGCAACGGCTGCCCTTCAACCCACGCTGTAATACCATCTGCAAAAAGCTCTGGAAACTGCAGATTCCATCCATGAATAGCTCCTCTGATGACACAAGCACGACTCCCCTTTCCATCCTCCCGCCCCTGCCGTTTGAACTCTTCGGCCAGCTCCTTTGTGCCCTGGAGATTATCGCCTTGACCTCCAGCAATAGCCAGTATCCGCTTGTCCTGGGATGCTACAAATTGGTCCGCCTCTCAGATGATACGACAAAATCATCCGGGTCACATGGCAAATAACCATTTCGCTAACAGAAGACAATCACGTCTCATGAATTTCCCATTAATAAATAGGTAGCATTGGTCTATGGAGCTAAACAGACCATCTGCCGTTGACGTTTCATCGGATGCGACGGCCTCGGAATATATACGAAACATCCCCTTTGGGACAACGGAGGATGATTCCGATCTATTAAACTAAAACCCCGAGCTGGGCATGTCGAGTGCTACTCTGTTTCAGAAGAATCCCTGCGAAAGACAAACAGAGGCCGGCGTGAACCAGCTGAGAAATGCCTCCAATTAGAGCATCCAGCCGCGAGAGCTACGTCCTCTAATGCCCTCAAAAACAAGCAAACCTTCGGCTCGTTATCCCCGCATTTTGAGTTTCTGACCACGACAGCTCACCACAGCCTAGCCAGACATAAGGCCCTAGCTGGCGTCACCACGGAATAATTAAACAAGGTCACAAACCTCTGAAATTATGAAGGGTTCGATCCCTCCTCACGCCTTGCCTAAATCGTGAGTTTTCTCGTGAGATGAGACGGCCTCTAGTTGTCCACCCCCACTTGTGAGGCCGGGTGCGCCCGTTTGCGCGGCGATAGAACGCCCGAATACCTACTTCCGTGCTAAGTCGGAAAGTTCAAGGGCCCATCCTGGAGATTCTAACCTCTCTGGAAGGATGGAAAAATAGGGAGGCAGATGTGGACATGGTTGAATCTGAAACTAGTCGACCAGGCTATATAAGTGCTTCTCTCGCATGCCGATGAAAGAGAAGAACCATCTTTACATCACGGCTTCAAATTCTTTTGGACATAGCTGGAGCTTTGTCCACTACATTCTCCTACTTCCACTTCATTCTTTGCTAAACAAACGTTTGCACTCTTTCCAACATGTATCGCGGTCTTTCCCTCGCCATGGCGTTGATCGCCACTGCTCGTGCACAGCAGGCCTGTACGTCGACCGCAGAGACTCACCCATCCCTCACCTGGTCCAAGTGCACCGCCAGTGGCTGCACCAAGGTTCCCGGCTCCGTCGTCGTCGACGCCAACTGGCGATGGACTCACACCGTCGACGGCAGCACCAACTGCTACACCGGCAACAAATGGGACGCCTCCATCTGTCCTAACGGAAAGACCTGCGCCGAAAAGTGTTGCGTCGACGGTGCTAACTATGCTTCCACCTACGGTGTAACTACTAGCGGCGACCAGCTCAGACTCAACTTTGTTACCAAATCCTCCACGACCAACGTCGGTAGCCGCCTCTATCTCATGGAGGACAACGAGACCTACCAGATGTTCACTCTCCTCGGCAACGAGTTCACATTTGACGTCGATGTCTCCAAGATCAGCTGCGGCCTCAACGGAGCTCTCTACTTTGTCTCCATGGACGAAGACGGCGGCAAGGCCAAGTACGACGGCAACGCTGCTGGTGCCAAGTACGGCACCGGTTATTGCGATGCCCAGTGCGCCCGAGACGTCAAGTTCATTAACGGCGTCGTAAGTAGCTTCCATCTCCCTTTAAATCATGGGTACTGATCGATTACAGGCCAACGTCGAGGGATGGACTCCTTCGACCAGCGACCCGAACTCAGGAATCGGCAACGTCGGAAGCTGCTGCCCAGAAATGGATATCTGGGAGGCCAATGATATGGCGACTGCCTTAACTCCCCATCCCTGCAAAGACCTCACCCAGCACTCCTGCCGCGGCGATAAATGTGGCGGCACCTACTCCGATGCTCGCTATGCAGGTGACTGCGATCCCGATGGCTGTGACTTCAACCCCTTCCGCCAGGGCAACAAGAACTTCTATGGCCCTGGCTCCAAGTACACGGTCGACACCACGAAAAAGGTTACCGTTGTGACTCAATTCATCAAGGGTACCAGCGGTGGCCTCTCTGAGATCAAGCGCTTCTACGTCCAGAACGGCAAGGTCATTAGCAATCCTAAATCGACCATCCCCAACAACGCCGGCAACTCTATCACGAAGGATTTCTGCTCTGCTCAAAAGAAGGCTTTTGGCGATGTTGACGACTTTGCTGCCAAGGGTGGTTATTCTCAGATGAGCGATGCTCTTGCTGCTCCCATGGTCTTGGTTATGAGCTTGTGGGACGATGTGAGTTACTGTTGACCTGTCTTGAGAATCGAATCGCAACTAACCGTCTTTGCAGCACTATGCCAATATGCTCTGGCTCGACTCTACCTACCCCACTGACGCGACTGGTGCTGGCTCCGGCCGTGGATCTTGTGGTACCAAAACCGGTGTCCCCAAGGACATTGAGGCCAAGTCCCCCGACTCATCTGTTGTCTTTTCCAATATCAAGTTTGGTCCCATCGGCAGCACGTTCTAGGGCTGAGATAGCGCCGGCTCTGGCTCTTGCTCAAGCAACAAGGCCAGCTCGGTTTCCAGCATCAAGCCTGCTTCCAAGACCCGCGCCTAGTACACAATAGGTCTACCCCTTTCTTCGTTATTTGACCCGCCGTCTATGCATGTGGTTGAGCAGATATCGCCACTGCGTGTCATGGTCTAAACCTTTTGAAACTGTCATGTGTCTTATATCATTAGTTAAATAGCTTGATCCACAATTTTGAACGTTTCCAATCTCTTCAAGACGCTGCTATTCTTCGTGCGTCTCGTCTATCAAAGCGGGATTTGCTGCCGCCACATCAAAGAACACGGTTTCTTGTCACATCTTGGACACCGTAACCCGATATTAACACAGCAGCCCAATTCCAGTCTCTTCTACTGCATTGTTCAAGATACTGCACTATTCATATAGGGTGACTACTCGGAACCAATCTGAAATTCACAGGGAAAGAAAAGAAACATGCAACACCGAGGATCCACTGGCAGTCACCGACCCGATTACTAATTCGACACTCGCCAATTTATCGACCGGAGAGCAGACGGGATCCCAAGTTGTCTAGAGGCTATGGTCGTATGTGATGGTCTATCAAGTTGCCAAGTCTGACAAGTGTTGCCAAGCCGAACAGGGTCACCCCAACTGCACGAGATCTAATTATAATACACCTGAAACGAGAGATGCAGTACTTGTTTACTTTCAATGAATTACTGGTACAAGCAAGTCACTTTTTGCTTACTGCATAACGGGCGAGGCGCAGTATTCGCTTGCATGCCCAAACACATACTTTATCTTGGGCCCAATATGGAGTTGTTCCACGCGATGACTGCAGAATAACACTGAAATACCCTTCCTTGGTACCATTAGGTCTCCGGGCTATCTATCGTGGGCATATTCCCGTCAACCCGCACATGAATCTATAGAATTATTGCTGCTCTCTTTGCAAGATCTCGGCGGTCTATGCTTGATTGATACACGCCAATCAGTATCAGTGACTTCAACTGGAACAAACATCCCACGGGTTTATTCCCCGTTTTGACAGCGCTTGACGATCGGTCTAGGCTAGGACGCTTCCTTCTGTACCATCCTAGTCAAATGAGGCTGGGGGTACGACCTTGCATTTTGATAGGCACCACAATCAACCTCAGCCGTAGTCACAAATAGCACAGGTACGTCGTTGAGTGCAACTCTAGCATAGCCTCCGCATGTAGTCTGATGTACACATGTTCCTGGGCAAGCTGCTATTGGACCACTAAATGTTGTTGCGCACAAGGGTCAGGAACAAGGAAGTTACCAATAACCCCCGTTCCATAAATAAGGCAGACTGGATCTTCTTGCAGGGCAGACTGCTAACAAAGTCGACTTTCCCGCGACAACTTCAACCCCGCAAGTGTTGTGCTGCGGCTTGCTCAGCACAACAACAGCTACGACATCTTGATCGATTGCATCGTATGCCTTCTGAGTACACCCTATTCCCTTGATCGCTGTTTAATTGGAAATGAGGCTCGCCATTCTCTCTTTGGCAGGTTTACTCGGGTTTCTCCAGTGCGCGAGGGCCCAGGTCAACGATGAAGCGACCTTCCTATACCCGGTTGATATTGGCTTGACTTTGTATCAAAATGACACGATGATTGTCAAATTCGAGACGAAAGTTGACTATGTCAATCTTCGGTTATGGTGCAGGGTCGCAGTCAACGAAAGGACGAAAGAAAGTATGTTTCAGCTGCGATTCCACCTCCTCCCACTTCGACAAGGTACCTTGTGAAAGATGGTCTGACACTGCCTTTTTTCAGTGGATTTTATCGAACGCATACCCGGTTCCAAAGGCGAACAAGCGATCGTAAATAACTACACCGTGTCGACAGATGATTGCTGGCTGCATCTAAAGAACTCGGATACCGAAGAAGACCTTGTAAACAGCGTTACCTTTCAACTCTCGATCAAGACCAAAGGAGAAAAAACATACGGAGTGGACAGCACTTCCTCTGGTACATCTAAAGCCTCGACAGCGACCGCCGAGCCTCAAGAAACCACAACGAACGGTACCGACAGTGCAGATAGAGGTGGGCTGAGCAGCGGAGCTGGCATAGGCATTGGTGTGGCACTTGGTGTTCTCGGTGTAGCTGGACTCGTGGGTGCGTTCATGGTGTTGAAGAGAAGGAGGCAAAAGGCGACAAAACATTCAGGACACCATATGGAAGAAGAAAAGTCAGAGCTGTTTGGCACTCCCGTGAACACCGCATGGGGTAAACAGTCAGTGCAAAGTCCGGGGGGAAATTCAATGGTTATCAGCGAATTGGACAGTCGACAATTGGCGATGGAGATGCCAACACCCTGATATCATCTGCGATTATATAGATATTAACATGCACACGAGAGAACTTGAGATAGAAATACCAGCATGTCAGTGCTTTACGGGTATGATTGTTGATGAGGCTGCTGTCTACTACGTGATTTGATATAATTATGCAAAGACAGGCCAAACGCTACTGCAGCTAACGATCACTTGTGACAACCGATCACAGCGTTTGTACCAGCACGGTGTCGGTGCCTAGAGCCAATCTGAGGGTATCTCAGCTCAGAGAAGCGTGAAATTGGGGATTTTCTACCTTCTAAATGCATATTTGTTTGCTTTATACAACCTCCTGTTCAATTTGAGCGTTGACGTCGAATGGCAATCATCGGTTGAGGCTACTGACCATTGAGAATGATGACTGTACGCTTCACTGTAAACTCTGCAGACTTGTTAGCGGATGCAACTTCTCAAATAATGCCTAAACCCATGATAGACCTATGGTTTCTATAGTCATTGCCACCTATGGTCTCTCAAGAAGAGTAACAAGGTAGCTCGAGTCCCTCTCTGGACCCGGCTAACAAATCCCCACCTGATATCACCAGACATGTCCTCGGATGACATTACCCCGAAGTCCCCCTCCATGATCCCTCTTGTGAGACTCCACGCATGCATCTACCCCGCTAGCCCCATGCTGTACCCGGGCTGTGTCCTGGCCCAAGAGAAGATAACCCGAGAGTTTCCCCCTCGTCTATGGGCCAAGGGATATCCGGCCATGCTGTGACTCGTTCGCACAGGAGCTGGCGGAATACCTCTTTCGGCATCGCAGAGCTACCTACTCACAAGGCCCACTCGATGTCACGATGGTTGGTGTAAGAGTGATGATCACGCATTATCCCCTCTGTGGCTTGCAGCAGCTTCTGTCGTGGCGATGAGCACACAGGTTTAAGACATCTTTGGCCCCTCCACTCTCTCTTCAATTTCTGATCAAGCAATACTCGAGAGATAGCGCATCATGTCTGGCCACGAACACATCATCACGCTACCTCGGTTTACAGAATCCGAGGCCCAGTCCACAGAGATTGCTCGCGATATTATCTCTCAATGGCTCGAGAATTTCCAAAAAGCTGTCAAGACTGGCTCAACTGAAGATCTCGCCTCTACCTTTCACCAGGATGCCTGGATTCGAGACTTGCTCGGCTTTTCGTGGGACTTTCGCGCCATTCAAGGATCAGAGAAGCTAGCCGCCTACCTTAAGAAGAACCAAGACACAACGAGTCTCCTTGCTATCCGGCTCAGGGAGCATGGACAGTTCCAGCCTCGTTTCAAAACTTCTGCTCCTAATGTCCACTGGGTAGAGTCCATGTTTGAATTCGAGACGTCTGTAGGTAGCGGCAAGGGCATGCTGCGTTTAGTCGCAGGCAACGACAACATCTGGAGAGGCTACCTCATCAACTTCACGATGCAAGAACTCAAGTGTTTTGAGGAACGATCAGGCTCACGACGCCCACATGGTTACGTCGATCCAAGCGGCGGCACGTGGGGCGAAAGGAGGGAAAGGCAGAAGGAGTTTCTAGACGAAGATCCCGCCGTCTTTGTCATTGGCGCTGGTAAGTATTTCAACTGGAATAAGTGTGTCTAGGTTCTAACAATTACCAGGTCAAGCTGGTCTTGAGATCGCTGTTCGCTTGCGTCACGTTGGTCTTCCAACTCTCATCATTGACAAGAACGACCGAGTAGGCGATAACTGGCGTAAACGATATCGGGTAGATTTCCACAACCTTTGGACAGGGAGAAAGCTAACTCATTACCTTCCAGACTCTCATGACACATGATCCGATTCATCTCTGCCATCTACCCTTCATCCCATTCCCTCCAGACTGGCCAATGTTCGTCCCCAAGGACAAACTCGCAGATTGGCTCGAATCATATTCCAACATGATGGAGCTCAATGTTTGGACAAACACCACAGTCCACAAGGCCGAATATGACGACACGAAAAGGCTATGGACCGTGACTGTTCGCCGCGGGGATGGAACCGAGCGAACCTTCAAGCCCCGTCATGTCGTTCTTGCTACGGGGCAGTCGGGTGATCCTATAGTCCCCGAGTTTGATGGCACAGAGCAGTTCAAAGGGGAAGTTTACCATGGATCCAATCACACCGACGCGTCAAAGTTCGGAGACCTGAGCAATAAGAAGGTGGTTGTAGTCGGATCAGGTAATAGCAGCCACGACATCTGCCAAAACTTCTATGACAACGGTGCGGGTCAAGTCACCATGCTCCAACGAGGAGGCACCTATGTCATATCTGTTGACAAAGGCGTACCTCTACAGCACGCCGGTCTATACGAAGAAGGGGGTCCTCCAACGGATGATGCAGACGTCTACGCTCATAGTCTTCCCTTTCCCGTCCAGTTTGCCCTCAACGTGAGCCAAACGGAGAAGGTCAACGAGGTCGACAAGGAAGCACTAGATGGTTTGAACAAAGCAGGCTTCCTCCTCGATTCTGGGCCGGACAAGAGTGGCATCTGGCGCAAGTATCTTACTCGTGGAGGCGGCTACTACATCGATGTTGGTTGCAGCAGGCTCATTATTGACGGGAAGATCAAGGTGCGACAGAGTTCAGGCGGTATCAAGCATTTTGATGCCGATGGTCTAGTTCTAGCGGATGACTCAAAGTTGGAGGCCGACATTGTCGTGCTGGCGACGGGCTATGATGGCATGCGATCCACGGCACGGAAGCTGATGGGTGATAATGTCGCCGATCGCGTTGGTGACATTTGGGATTTGGATGAAGAAGGCGAAATCCGAGCTGTAAGTCTATAACATGCTGTAAATGTCGACGACTCTTACACTAACGCGTTGTAGATGTGGCGATCCAGCGGCCACCCGCACTTTTGGTTCATGGGGGGCAACTTGTCTCTTTGCAGGATCTATTCGCGGCTGCTTGCGCTCCAGATCAAGGCAGTGGACGAGGGACTGTTCAAACAGTGATTTTGGTCTAGATGGGATAAAAGAGAGGGTATACAGAGGTCGAAAAGGTGTGGTTGACGACGTATGCGTCGCATGAAACCCGGATATCAATACGAGACAAGCCATCCAGGCTTTCATCGTCATAATGGTAGATCAGCCAATAAGCTTACTCTTAAGGTTCGTGTCAACCCTGCAAGGCTCTGTAGTGCCAGGGCCACGCAAGCTTAAAATCCTTTTTTAGCATACCGAGATCCTGGTTCTTTCATTACGAATACAGGGGGGCTTTCAGGAGGCTGTGCCTTTAAGTGACCCACCTCGCAGATTCTATCAAGAAAGCCAACTGCTGTTCCAAAACCGACATCATCACATATACATCAATCCCAACGGCCAAAGAAGAACGCAAAATGTGCTTACCAAACTTCTTGTCGTCAAAACACAACCAAGAGACAACACCTGATCTACCACCAGCCAGGCCGACTGGACGCAGAAACCCCGAGGCCACATCGCGACTCCAGGGGAGCAGATTTGGAAGCGATGCCAGCTCTGCCAAACGGAGGTCCTCTTATGAAAGAATGAACGGTGGAGGTTATGGAACAACCGGTGCCGGAGGATATGGAGGCCCATCGTCGGGCGCCGATGGACAATATGGAGGGTTATACGGTGGCGTCAACGGAGGGGTGTATCACGGCGTGAGCGGAGGAGCAACGGGAGGTGTTGCGGGAGGAGTTTACGGTGGGACATATGGAACATCTCACGGAGGAGGATTAGGGGCGCCGTCTGCGGGGGCGTATGGAACGTCACCTGGAGATGGGAGCGGCTTTTTGTCTTGAGGAAGGCGATGGACGACGTATCGGGTTTCTATTCATGTCGAACTATGATACCACTGGCAGAATTATCGCAGCATGGCATTCTATTATTACTTCTCAGATAATGCATACATGATACAACTCTCTGGGCTTACCGTTCATATCACATCTTGTAAAACTTCATCATCCACTATACCCTCTACTCACAACCCTTTATCTAATCCATCCACCAACCACTGCTGGCTATAAGCCATGGCCTAAGTCCTTGTGGAAAACGCCTGTGAGCAAGGGCATCAAAACTCACGCGCAGGCGAGTTACCTGCAAACTTACATGCGGTAGACATCAGTAAGAGCCGGTCTATTAAGTCTGTCCTGCCTGGCACATGCTATGAGATATCACCAGTCGTTTTCAAGCTCCTGCTAGTTGAACGTCTTTCGCTCACGCACCTTTAGCTAATAGAGGCCAGATCCCTTGGCATTAAATACTCCTCTATGCAGAGAAAAGAGGGTAAGACTTATCAACCGATAGGGGAGCTCACACGACCCATGAGACTGCCATCACACCGGAAGAGCCTATCCGGAGGAGCAACATTACAACGACCGGTACCGACACGCGGAATCGGATAGTATGAGTTCTTAGCACAGCAAGTATTTATCACGCATCTGTTCCCGGCTGTACAATCATCGGACGATGAGCAATCAATTCCGCAGCTTCCGCTATCAGGATCGATGCAATATGCGGGACCCTCAGTGGTCATCTCGTTCCTCCAGATCCGGCAGCGACACATAACGCGTCTTCATTCGACGTGCCGCAGCGGAACGGATGGTTGCAGGCCGAGTAGTTTGGGTCAGGGGCGACTTGACCGGTGATAGTTGTGGCCTCGGAGGTTGTGATAGAGGCCGAGGTTGTGAGATCCGTTGATGTTGTGGTCGTATCTATGTCCGGAGCAGACGATGAGGTCGTTTCCGTGCTGGTGGACACTGTAGTTGCTGTGTCCGTCTCGGAGAGTGATTTTGTAGTCGTATCGTCAGCATTGGGTGTCGTGGTAGTGGCCTGCATACATCTGCATGCGCTGATGAATGCGTCCTTGTCCTTACAGGCATGCGCATACTCGGGCACCATGTAATCATCCCGAACGATACTATCCGTGTATAGCCTTTTAGCCAGTATGCTTCACACGTAAAGCACCAGGGGGGCAAATACAGAAACTCCGAGGCAGCCGGCATAGCGGCCCGGCAGTCGCCCTGGCAGGACTCGGCTTCCTGCACATCGCGTGCGCATTCGTCGGAGCACTTGGGCAGACAGGGGCTCGAAGAGGCGTCAGCCAACTCAAGGGAGAAGCCAGCCAGCACGGCCAGAATGAGGTTGAGGGCGACCTTGTTAACGAACGGATATGCATTTGATGTGGAAAAGAGGGATGGGTAGCGACGTGGAAAGGAAAAACGGTAGAAACGATACGTCTACCCTTATTATAGGGGATAACCCTTAACTACGGGGAAGATTTCGTCCTATAGCCATGCATGATTGAGGGCCTCGATTTCATATAAGAAAGACTTGCTAGCTTGGTGCTTTGAGCCCGTTGGAATGCTCTTGAAGCAGGGTCATTTCCATGTTCACGCATCAGTGTAGTGTACACGTGCGCTAGAATTCAATAGTTCTATCAACCAAAATAATAAATTTTATCTATTGATTCTCTGCAAGCTCTGAGGCTGCACAAATCTGCTGGTGACGTTTAATAGTTTGCTCCAGTATCGGCTAATACGGCCCTGCTAGCCTCCAACGGCCAACCTTTGAATCTCGTTGTCATGATCCCCAATACGAGAACCAGGGGTATGGATCACCGATGTACTGAATGACGTTTTCATCTGGTAAATTCGCATTTTCATCTGAAACGTCCGAGGCAAACAGGCCCCGTCGCCGATCCCCGTGTCTCACTAACCTTAGCTTGGGGTAGAGTGCGGAGGGAAATCTACTCTCCTAATGCCTCGGAATGAGTGGTTCTTATTTGATGTCTCACTACAAGTACTGACAATGCGATTGTTCATAACCTATTGGGTAATGGATGTAGTGGGCTCCATCTTGAACATCAATGAATCTTCACTCAACTGTCTTTGTTATATTGGTGGAAGTCGAGATTATCCGTAGAAGCATCATACTATTAAGTAACGGTATCCAATAGGCAGGAACTTTTCTCCTCAATTTGATGCTTTCAGTGGTTATACCAATCCTGCGGAGTTCCTGTTATTTTGCCAAAATCGAAGGGGCATCCCTGGTGAGCAACACGGGACGTGTATTTTAACCGGGCGTATAAACAAAAGCAACATCTTACTTATGGATAAATCTGCAATAGACTCACCCTCTTCATCTCCAATGCGACACGGCATAGTCGCACTTGAGGTCGATTGGTGGGATTATGTTTTGAAACTTGTTAGCTCCATCTCCCCCAATGGTGCTTGACCTCGTCTCAGTTTAACAGATCATTCATACCACACTTGCCTCTGGTATAATTAACCACCAAATCCTCGGCCTTTTCCCAACTTGAACAATTCCCTTGTTCGCATCCCTTTGATTCGGTTGCAACTTCACTCCTTCACTTCTTTCGCTCCGTCCGGCCACGGAACCCTTTCGCAATGATCGCCTCTTGCTTCATCTTGGCATCGTCCCTGGTGGCCGGTGTCTTTGCCGCAGCGCGCACCGAAGCCCCCAGCGGCGCCATCGTCGTAGGCGAGGGCGGCGACTTCTCATCGATTCAGGAGGCTGTCGACTCCATCTCGTCGGCTGGCTCGGTCATCTTTGTGCAGCCGGGCACGTACGAGGAGCAGGTTCTTATCCCACACACGGTTGGTGCGCTCACCATCTATGGATACACCGAGGACGACCAGGACTACTCCAAGAACCAGGTCATCCTCACCCATAACCTTGGAGCGGATCAGGCTGGTAGTAACGACGCTTCGGGTACCCTGCGGGCCAAGAATGATGGGCTCAAGATGTACAACGTCAATGTCATCAACTCGCGAGGCAAAGGCGTACAGGCTATTGCCCTAAGTGCGTATGGATCTGAGCAGGGCTACTATGGATGCCAGTTCTCTGGATATCAAGACACCGTCCTGTCCAACCTGGGTAATCACTACTTTCACGGTAGCTACATCGAGGGTGCAACCGACTTTATATTTGGCCAAAAGTCCGTCGCCTGGTTTGAAAGCTGCACCCTTGGTATTGTCGGCAAAGGCTACATCACCGCAAATGGCCGTGATAGCGAGACCAACCCTTCTTGGTATGTCATCAACAAGTCCACCGTCCAAGCCGTGTCTGGCGTTGAAGATGGTGGTACGTATCTTGGCCGGCCTTGGAGAGAATACGCCCGTGTCGTCTTCCAGAACAGCAACCTCGGCTCCGTGGTCAACTCGGCCGGTTGGCTTGCTTGGGGCGATAACCCTACCGGCAATGTATACTACGGAGAGTTTGGCAACACTGGCAAAGGTGCTAGTGGTGATCGGGCGAGCTTTTCCCAGAAGCTTAGCAGCGAGGTTGCCATTGGCGATATTCTTGGCTCTACTTCCTGGATCGACTCGGACTATGTCAGCGGGACCAGCTCTTCTGACGAGCCCATCAATGGCGTCGATACTGAGAAGCCTGCCACCGTTAGCGGAGGTTCCAATGCCTTCCCAGCTCGGGACAGTAACCCAACTACACTACAGACTATCGCCCGAGAAGCTTCCACGCCCAATGCCTTTGCCTCCTCATCTGACATGCCCAAGACCTTCGCCGACGACTGCAGCGGCACTCCCGATGGTTTCGCCTCTCTAAACGGAGGTACCACCGGAGGAAGCGGCGGCAAGATCGTCATCGTGCAGACGCAGAAGGACCTGGAAAAGTACGCGGGCGAAAAGGGCAAGCTTGTCATCAAGGTCAAGGGCATCATTACTATTACGCCCAAAGGAAAGGAGATTGAGGTTACCTCGGACAAGACGATTGTCGGTATCGGGGCGAACGCTGAGATCAACCAGGGTGGATTCATCTTGAAGAGCCAGCGAAATGTCATTATCCGTAACATCAGGATTGGTGAGTATGAATTGTTCGAGGTATCCGATCCACGTAGCTAACAGGGTACAGGTAACACATATGTCGATGGTGACGAGGACGGCAAGACCCAGGACTTTGACGGTATCCAAATGGTATGTTCACTTCTTCGGCTACCGTAACATCCGTACTAACTCTGCAGGATACCTGTCAAAACATCTGGATCGACCACGTCCATCTAGAGCACAGTGGCGATGGCCTCATCGACAGCCGAAAGGACACCACCTTTCTAACCGTGTCCTGGACGATCATCCGCAACCAGAACAAGGCCTTTGGCATTGGTAAGCCATCATGAACTCCTCACAGACTCACCATCTAACTTGCCAGGCTGGACCGACAACCTCATCGCAGAAATGACGATCCACCACAACTACTTTGACCACACCACACAGCGCAACCCATCCGTCGACAACGTCAAGCACGCCCACATGTACAACAACTACCTCGTCGGACAGACGTCGTACGGACACTACGCGCGCGGCAACACCGAGATGCGGCTGGAGAATTGCTACTTTGAGGACGTCAAGAACCCCATCACCGCCGATGCTACGGCCAAGCTGAGCGCGTCGGGCAGTGTCTTTGATGGCACGAGTGGTAATACGGCCAAGAATACGGGGAGTGTGTTTGATCCGAAACAGTTTTACGCGTATAAGGTTGATGCTGCGAAGGATGTGCCGAGCATTGTTAGGAAGGGTGCTGGACGGCAGGCTAGTATCTGTGCTGCTTAGATATGAGGTGTATATCGGGTTGTTTGTGAATTATACTCTCGTGATTGTTTCTATGGAAGACTCTTGACAACTGGTCCCCTGGTATAACTAGCGGTTCAAATATCTACGCTTACTAGACAGTTTGGTGACTTCGGATAACGTTGGAGGATCTCACCTGATAGCCCATGTAAGGATAGTCTCAGCTTACTCTGGTGTACAGGCCGATGGATTTCACACACAAGCCAATCTCACCCAAGTCAGCACACTACCAGAACAGTTCTATTACCTAGAGACCTGCTGTCCCTCTGTAGCTATGAATCATATACCACTAACAGCCTCGTAAGAAGACTGCTGTAACATCCTGCCATGTCCTGCAAACCCTTGACGTAACCGTTTGCGACCTAATGGGTATTCAACGCCGTTCTCCAGATCCCTTTTGTTCGTTCAAATTTCTCCGTAAACCCCACTGCGTCCTCCTTGGACCTCATCCCACCCAGGCTAAGCCCCGACCATGGCCCCGAGAAAGCCCACATACTTGGGCCCCGACACCCCGAGCAAGTGCTTCTTGGCCTCGCAGATGGGCGCCAGCATTTCGATCTGCGACTTGAGCTCTTCAATGTCGGCCTCTTTCTGGCTCATCTCCACCTTGGTCTCCTCCATACGGTTGTGAAGTTCGGTCACAAAGCCCTGCGTAGACTCCTGGGTGTCTTTGACGGACTGCACGTATCCCGCCTTGAGGAGGGCCTGTCCGCAATCTCCGCTCTTACGCAGGAGTTCCTGGAAACCGACAGGACGTGGGGTAAGGACATTGTCGATGTTGTCCCGGCTGATGTCGATGCCCCGGGCCTTGACTGAGTCGCCAACATGATGATACAGCTCAGATACAGTCCTGATCTTGAAACTCCACGCATCCATGTTGGCTTCGGCGACTCTGAGCTCATGGGTCAACTTGTCGACGAGGGACTCGGCGTTGCAGAGGCGAGATTGGAGTTCCTCGAAGGTGACTTTGGAGAGGAGAGAGAGCAGGGGATCGATTCTTTCGTGTGACTCCGCGACTTCGCGCTCTGATGCGGACGAGAACTGTTCGACGCTCGTGGGTGGAGTCGAGTGTGTGCCCCGAGGGTGAGACGCCTCGTCCCCTTGGCGAGTGACAAACGACATCAGGTCACTTGGAGGAGTGGGAGAGACCTTTTCAGAGGCCGAGGATGCCTCGGTTTGAAGCCCATCCACAGCCATGTTATCACCAGTCGGAATCTCGTCCCTGACGACGCTATTATCCCCGGTGGGGAGACCATCGACGGCCCTGCCCTCGCCCTCATCTTTCGCCTCGGCATCGAGCATCGCATCAAGGTCCCCGAGAACAGAGGCGAAAACGGGTCCAAGGTGGGACTTGTCGGCTGCCCGCAAAGTCGAGAGCAGTTCAGCTCTCGCGAGCTCATGGTCAACCGCTGCCGGGCACTTTACTGACCGCAGATCATATTCAAGACAGGTCAAGCAAAAAACGCCGCAACTTGTACCATCTTCCTGCCGAGGGCAGATCTAAACAGCGAAAGAGTCAGCAGCTGCGGCACGAGATGAGAAGTCAAGGGGGTCAAACCTGTGGGTTAAAATGGAGTTCCTGTTGGCGCTTCGTCTTGTCCATCCAGGCCTGGAAGCACGTCTTGAAGGTCTGGGCTCGCTCGTCCGATTGTAGAGAGTCATGGTAATTGACTCGTATGACGCCGGGGAGGATACGCACAACGGCCAAGCTCCAGTGCTTTGATCCAAAGTCATGCACTGGAAAGCACGCGATCTGACCCTCCTTCAGCCAGCGCAAATCCGAGGGGAGGTGAGTGTCGTTTTGCTTGAACCACAGGGGATCGACCGCATAGACATTGCCTTTACCACCATGCTTCTGCACGGTCACTTCACAGAGAAGGTCGAGGACATCGTCGGTGAGCATGGCGTCGGTGGTGAGCTGGGTGTAGATCCGTTCGGCGGTGAGGCCGGTAAAGCCGGTGGTGCACTTCTTGGTAGCGGGGGAAGGGCTCTGAGAATCCGATGCGATGGAGATGGATGGGGTGTCTCTTTTGCGCTTCGTAGTCAAGTGGTTGGCGGGCTGCTGCTTCTCATCACTGGGGGCACTGGGGCCCGGCTCAAGCGATGGGACTTTGATCTGAATGTCCTCCATCGCGTCTTCTGAGGGTGCTGAGAAAGAGGACGCGGTGTACCGTGCTTTGTCAGTGAAGACGGGGTCGGGTGACATCGAGTAGGTGTCCGACATGTCCTCAGCAGATCGTGGAGGTTCTGGGGTGTCTAGAACTACGTTGATGCAATTGTGTGAGGCAGTCTCACCAGAGGGGAGTGAATCACAGTCCTCTACTGTGGCCATGGGGGCCGTCGGAGGATGGGACGGAGCGAGGTTGCACGCCTTGGGATCATCTCGCTCCGACTTGGGTGTTTCGCGTCTCGTCACCGTGGGTGCTTTGCGGTTTGCCCTTGTCGTAGTGCGCAAGGGAGATGAGGCAGTGGAAGCGCTTCTGGCTGTCTTTGGACTGGGCTTGTGCTTGTTGACTGTCGCGAGTCTCACGACTGATAGAGACTCTGCGTCGTCGTGCGAGACGTTGGACTTTGTGGAAGAGGAGGTGCGCTTCGTGTCAGGCTCAGAAATGCTCTGGATCTTGGGGCTGGGGGGCAATGGAACTTCAATGTTACTCTTGGAGCGAGTTTGAACTCGAGCAGGGCGTGAGGAGGATATCTTTTTGGGGGTTGTGGCGGGGACAATGTCGCTCTTCACGAGTTCGAGTTTCGGGGTGTTGAGGTTATTGTCGCTGTTCTTCATGGCCTGGAGGACCTGAAAGGCGATCTGATGGGTAAGTCGAGGAGGGTTGGGACCCTTCATGACCGCTCTTCGGAGGTGGCCATCCGAGTGATCCGCGTCCCAAAGAGAGGGCGGGCGGATGTGCTGCTTCAGCGCCAGCTTGGTGATGGAGGCAAGTGTCGATACCAGGTTCTTCTGATCTGGGGACGACACTTTGCGGACATCATCAGGCATCCAGCCTGAGCCTGCCCAGATGCTCTCGAGATAGTCCATTTGCTTGTGATGCAGCTTGTCGGCCTCAAGACGGTTAGCGAGGCTGCGTTTGCGGTTGCCCGTGCTAGTTTCTGTTTGCATAGCAGAAAGTGGGTTTGTGAGATGAAGGAAAGAGGAAGCGATGAACAAGGGACGGGGGGGCCTGTTGTTGTTGTTGTTGTTGTTGTTGCTGTTGCGATGCTTGTTTCCGTCTGTTTGCTCTCTCCAAACTCATCCTCACAGCACGCAGCAGTGTCAAGAATAATGGGAAAATAGTGAATCACGGGAGGGCACAATATCCGCGGCAGCTGTAATTGGCTGTAAATGAAAGGCACGCTGATGGAAAATGACGGGTCTTTGGAGGGACGAATGACGTGTCGCGCTGGTAATAACCGGTGTGGGAATATGACGAGACATTCATCGCTTGAATTAATGCCAGTTGTTGATGCCTGATCGCGTATTCTAGTGTCCATTGCATATTTGCCGACCTTGCCCGCTGTTTCTTCGTGGCGCTTTAACACTCGTTGGCGTCTTGGCACACGAGTGTATCTGGACCCCGGAGTCTGCATATGTATAGTATGGTCGCTGTAGGAAATATGGCCTATAGCAAGTTGGTTCACAAACGAAGATAACTCATCATCGCGGCATGAGCATAATGACGGGATGAAGCTAGGATGTGGCTGACTGAAAAATCCAGGGTAACTGCTGACTTGTTTTGCTAGTGTGTGCGCGCACGCATTTAATAGGGTCATTAGAAGGGGCGGAAAGGAGTTGATATTTTATTTAAAATCTTTAGATACGCAAAGCACGCCAGTGCTTTTCTCGCTGGCGTTTTTATAAGTAAGTATTCTACCCTCCCTACAACACAGTAGATTAGTTGTGCAAGTATCAAAGCCCGACAACGGTGGATTCGCATATGCAGATCGCTCTCAAAGCCCAGACCAGCTTCGCTCCACCTGCACAACACCCACAAGGTTTACTAGTTGATTTGTTATTACACCCAGCTTGAGAGGTAAAGTTACCTGCCTGGGGTCGAATATTTACTACGTAATATAGTTATTGGCTACGGCTCCGAGGTTTAGTGGACGGGCCGTTAGGGTGTCTTGGGCACTCGGACGTCCCGTCCACGACTTCGTTATCAAGCTGCCATTATTGTTCTAACGTTATTATCAGCACCGATAGGGAAACTAAATAATGAGATAAAATTTAATAATTGTATTATATCTCAACATTATCCGCAATGAAAGTGCCACTCTTTTAGCGCGCAGTTGGGCCATGTACATTCTATGCCCAACGGCCTGTTCTAGGGCAGCTCCTGGGCCGCGGGCTGATTCGGGTCGAGTTCACATACACCATGAGGTCGAGCAGACTCTCCGTGTGCTATTTCGGGCTTGGACTCCTCCTCTGCTGTTCCGGGAGTCTATACCTTTTGACTCCGTTTCTTCCTCACTAGAAACCATGTTGCTAAACACAGTAATTTAATTCCAATTATTACTCCCGCTGCGATGCCTCCAATTGCACCGCCGCTCAGACTGCTCCCCGAAGAAGGATCATCTTCCTTGAAATGTGTAGAAGACGAAGGCTTGTACGTCTCGATATCTGTAGGGGTTCTTTTCGGTAGCTTATTGGAATTTCTTTCATTTAAGACGATAAAAACACAAGCTAGTAGTCGAATATGGATAAAGAAGAAGGTAGAAGAGCAGAGCTGGGCTTAGACGTGCGGGGGGGAGGATACAGGTATAGCAGCGTTCACTCCTAATCTATTTCCGCCTCGATAGCAGAAGTAGTCTCGGAACGGAGGACGCCCTACATGCCATATGGTGTTATAAGGCCTTGGCTAGCTTGGCGACTGTCAGATGGTATTTTAGTGACAAGAGGTGCACTGGTGACTTCCAGTCGAATCCGGGTATGCGCCATGTAGAGGTTTCTATCTATTGTTACTAGTACATGATATACCTTTTGCTGCCCTTGACTGCGGACGCAGAGACCGTAAAGCCGTTCTTGTATCTTCTTTTCTATCTACAATATTGGACTCGTAGTGACTTCAACTCCTACAGCTGACGCTGGAGGGAGCCGGCGAGCGTGCAATATGAAATGGAAGCCAGGTGTGAGTAAATAGATCTGTTGAATTACTGACAATTGGGTTGCAATCTATATACTCTCTGTATTTACCTCTATGGCAGTTTTGCTTTGATTATTTGGCTTTTAGAGACTAATTATGTTTGGCAGTCATTTATTGCTGTTATCCTTGTCTGTGTCATGTGACAGATAGAGCTCACGCGGCATATATAATGCCATAGATTAACAATATCTTCCAATAGACATGGACTTGCCATCATCAGCTTTTACTTGCAAGTACAGCCATCTAAACTACTCGCAACAAGCACATTTGTGGACTTTCTCTCAACCCCGTGTTTTTGCGTCGTTGGACATCAAGGTCCTCATCGCTCCCTCTTAAAGTCTCAATCTGTAAACATCTCATCTCAGCATCAAGTCGTTGACCTCAGCGCTCGTCACCAAAACCTCGTACCCTGTAGCAAAATATCTTTGCCGGGCAATCAAGCGCATCTTTCCCACAGCACAGAACTGACCGGCTTCGGCATCATGGGCCGAACTGAGCCATCCGTGGGTCGAGCGCCTGCGGCATTTCGCAAAGACGCCCGCGCGAAAAAGGCAAAGGCCACTCTCAACCAGCTTATCCCGTCTCTGTTGTCGGCGCATCCTCGCGCTCGACGTGGAATTGACGCGGCAGAGCTCATTGTGAACCCTCCACCCAAACAGCGGACGGCAGAAGATAAGACATCAGCCAACCAAGACGGGAGTGTCACTCTGGCTGGAGGAATAGGGCCTAGACTGTCACTCCAAGCTGCAGATACCCTCACGGCAGCTCACTCTCTCTTGTTTCGAGAAACAGCCTCGGGAGTCACCGTGGATCTCAGCAACAAGCACGCCAGGGTGGTCATCTTGAACATGGCCTCGCCGTTATCCCCCGGCGGCGGATTCTTAAACGGCGCGGGATCGCAAGAAGAGAGCTTATGCATGCGTACAACACTGCTGCCTTCATTGAAAGATGAATACTATCGCCTACCGGAGCTAGGCGTCGTCTTTACTCCCGACGTGCTCGTCTTTCGAGATGAGTCGGCAGAAAATGTACTGGAAAAGAGCGACAGGTGGTTTGTGGATTGCATCACCGCCGCAATGCTTAGAGGCCCCGAAACAGACGTCAGTGATCTAGGCAGAGGCAGCTATGCCAACGAGAAAGACCGAGAGATGGCACTACAGAAGATGAAAATGGTGCTTCGCGTCTGCCAGGCCAAAGGTGTCAAGAGAGTTGTCCTGGGCGCTTGGGGCTGTGGTGCGTACGGCAACCCCGTCGGCGAAGTAGCCCGCGCATGGCGAAAGGTTCTCCTACCAAGGAAAGACGGAAAGGGAAAACAAAAGGGTACTAAAGAAACGTGGGATGGCTTGGAAGAGGTTGTATTTGCCATCAAGGATAAAGGCATGGCTGAAGCATTTGCTACTGCGTTTGGGGAAGGTCTGGTGCGAGAAGAGGCTGTTGATGCCGATAGCGACGAGGATGAGGAAGACGACCCTAAGGAAATCAACAGACGGGGGCTGCAAGACAAGATTGACGAGTTGGAAAAGAGGATCAATGCAGCGAGGGATTCCAAGGTCCAGGAAGGCTTGAGGTCCATCCTCGAGGGGCTGAAGAAACAGCTTCCAGAGGGTGAGTCACTTGAAGACGATGTATCTAGCTCAGATGGCAATGAGGGTATTTAGTTTTGCCTGATAAGCAACAAAAATAGCCTGGATCAGTAAATGACCCAAACTTGCATCCTGGTTTCAAAGCTGCGGGTTTTATTTACGGACTTTACGGAATCAAATGATATAAAACCCGCCTCTAATGACGATCCCGGATTTAAAGGTGCTAGAGCTACGCCATGTTCCCGATCGTTGCCACCTGATTACTAAGTACGAGCTCGAATTCATATAAAAGCAAGGGCCATAATCCCAATAGTGTAACATGAATCATCAAAATATCCAACTTAAACACCATGACGAACCAACTCGTCCTTTTAACCGGCGCAACCGGTTTTGTCGGCCTCCCCGTGCTTGTCACGGCTCTACAAGCGGGGTATCGCGTACGATGTGCCGTTCGCGCCGCAAAGGGCATTGACCGGATACTCTCCACCGAGAGTATCAAGAAACTCGGACCCTTGACTCGCAAGATATCCTGGGTCATCGTCCCTGACATCACGGCACCTGGCGCTTACGACGAAGCTGTTGTTGACGTCGAGTACATCATCCACGTCGCATCTCCAGTCGGCGACGTGCGGACACACGGCGATACATCAGGAACCTTGACTGAGGACGAGATCTTCGTCAGGCCTGCCGTCACTGGTGTCGTGGGCATGCTGGAGAGTGCAGCTGCTCACAGCCCGACACTCAAGCGAATCGTGGTCACGAGCTCAGTCGTCGCCATCTTGCCGACAATATACTTCAAGGGCGAGAAGCCGCCCGAGGATAAAGTGTTTGACGCGGACTCGAGACTGGAGAATCTCGACCTGGGGGATAATCCCGGGCTTGGCTACTTTGCGAGCAAGATCGCCGCGCTCAACGCGTCCGAGGCATGGATGAAGGAAAACACACCGAAATTCGACATGATAAGCGTCATGCCGGCGTGGGTATGGGGCAAGAACGAACTCACCGCCACGGCGTATGATCTAGAGGGGGGGTCCAATGCGATTCTACTGAGTATTCTCAAGGGAGTAGAGTCCAATGCTCCCATCAACACGGCGGGCGTCTCTGTTCACGACGTCGCCACGGCCCATGTCAGAGCCCTAGAGCCCGCAATCGAAGGGAATCAATCTTTTATCCTCGGAAAGCACATGCATGTTGAAGCTGCAAACGCAATTGTGAAGGAGCACTTTCCAGACGCCTTTACGGAGGGGGTGTTTGCGGATACATGCAGACAGGCGACTACGCGGATTCCCATGGATGCTGAAAAGACTAAGACTGTCCTGGGGTTGGAACTGGAGAGCTTTGAGAGTTTGATCAAGGAGGTTGCAGGACAGTACTTGGAGCTCAGGAAGAAGAACTGAGATTCTTCCTTTGTAACTAAATACAAAACAACGCGGCTTGTAGTCGCTCTTTTGTATCCCAACTTGAAACATAAAGTCTTTTTAGTTTTCTAGTTCCAGTCAGGGGTTTGATATAGTGTTGTAATGGTCTTGTCGAAGGAAGCTCAAGACCGCGAAGGGAGATTTAGGATGACGAGATATAAATATCCTTCGACCCAATTAGAAACTATCTTGTTTTAGAGCCTATTTCATTACATCCTGCATTCTTTCAATTTGTCTCTTTGTGACTCTTTAAAGACCCCGATTTCCTTTTTGTGTCCTTTGTTTCGCCGTCTCATCGCTTTCACGTCGTTTAAGGATTTGACTACCAAAGCGCATATGTAGGAATAGAAATAAGAAACCTCAACTTTACGCTGCTCATGGTAACCTTCCTTGGGATATCGTCATCATTCTTCGTGAAGGTTGCTACTTAGAAGTAAGGGCTTTCATATGTCCTTAAAAGAAATTCCTCTTATCCTCTGTTTTCTTCTAGTATACAATTCTCTCAGCTTGCTCAAACCCGCGTCTGATTACTGCCAGATCAGAGCCCCGAGTCAACAAGATATCATTCTGCGCCAAAGCACAGACAACGTCCCTTTCCCCAGCAAACCAGTCATGTGGGATAAAGAAGTGCCTAAGAACCTCACTCACAGACGAGCCTCCGCCAAGTCCAGGCGCAAGCTTGCCCTTGCTTAGTTCAGTCGAGCATACCCAAGAAGAGCGATCTAGAAATACTAGCCTGCTTGACTGACTCACTCCAATGACATGAGTTATGTTTGAGGTTAAACTCGCGGTCTGTGTATCAAGCATAGGCAATGAGCATGAGGTCATAATGGTCTTCTCTTTGTCTCCAGCGGTCTCGATTTGATCTGCTATATCTGCAGATTCGGATAGTTTCTGTGGCAGAAATCTGTTTCCTTCGTCTTCAAGACTGAGATATGCCACATCAGATACCACAATGCTGCTAGGGCTGACTGAGCCGTCTCGATCCGATAGCTCGAGTAGGATTCTTTGGTCCCGATCCATCGAATAAAGCGTAGCGTTCTTGAGCTGCATCGTTTCATGATTGAGTGACAGCGGAACTGACTTGACTTGTGACCAGTCTGCCCAGCAGTAAACGCGAGCTTCGACATTGTCGAGACATACCAGGTGGAGAGGAGACTGCGGATGTAGGATCCATTTCCGAATTCCAGGCTTACTTGAGCATGTTTGCTGCAATCTTTGCTCACCGTCGTCAAGGGTGAACATGTGATCAGACTCGCGGGTTGAGACCACGAACTTACTCGCTGCATCTCCCACCAGCACGTCCACGATTGCCGCCTGGTTGGATTCCAGACGAGAGGTAAAAAGCATCGCGGCATCCGCGAGCCAACCTTGACTTTCCGACTTGTGAATTGCGTGCAGAAGGATCTTGTTTGACGCGTCGGCGCTCATGAGGGCACTTTTGCTCTCACACCAGGCCAGCAAGCGAATCGGTGCCTTGTGACTACATAACGTGCGCAAGCGGGCTGCCGTTTTCCGGCTATACAGCACGACTGATCCATCGTCCATCCCGCAAAAGACGATCTCGGCTGTAGGATGGACCACCATGGCGGTAATCTTGGCTTTCGACTCCACGGAGACCATCTCCACCATCGAGGTAGACGTAACTCCTCTGCTTTCATCGCTCCGAGAATCCCTCAGCAGGGCTCCGGGTTCCCAGACAGTGCACTGCGAGCCTCGAATGTCGGCAAGACGTACACTGTTTCTAGCAAAGGCGAGCTGCTTGATGTAAGAGCCTGACGATTTGACTCGGTACAGGAGCCTGAATGTGTCAAACTCGTATACGTGAATTATCCCACCTCCGCCACCCGCTGCAAGAAGACGCCCATCTGGGCTCGCGGCAAGGGTTTGGCAGTCGGCCTGGATGCATTCCAGCTGCTTGTCGGCGAAGGGATCAAGAAGAGCCAGATCACCACCGACGTAGGCCACAGCGAGGAGGCCAACATTCGGGTTAGGATTGAAAGCAAGGGCGACCACCCGGTACGAGCTGGTTTCCCGTCTGGAGTTTTTCATGCCGCAGCTGCCAGCATAAGCGCCTTCTTCTATATCCCACAGCGTTATAGGCTGGTTGATCCATGCGACGGCGAATATCCCCTGGCTGGCGAAGAGGGCGAGCACGCAGGGACACTCACTCGTTGGCGTGAATCTCTTCTCTGGGCCGTCGTTCCACGGCCTCTGAGCTAGTATTGGATCTGTACCAGTTGTAAAATCCCAAGACGCAATGTAGTTTTCGCTACTGGCAATCAAAAGTACCTCGCCATCAAAGCCCATGTCAAGAGGCCCAGGGGGGCTATCGAAGCTGTGCACCACTTTTCCGCTTCTGATGTTCCAGATCTTGAGCATTCCCATGCCGCATGTTGCCATAAAATCACTTTTACTCTTGAAAGCAACCAAACTGATGGACTCGCCGTGATCCAAGACATTGTACTCTTGGTAGGATGTGACGTGATACAATGAGATGAGGCCAGACGTGAGGCCGACGGCCACGAACTCGTCTCCGTAACACAAGGAACTTGGCTCAGCTTGCTGGAAGTCGATACAAAGTAGCCTGTCATCCCATTGCTTTGTCGAGGCTCCCACCACGGAAAGTCTCCGACCTCTGCCGTTTGTGTTGAATATCATGGAGTCGGTGGGGCAGAATGGAGGTATCAGTGAGTATATCGCCGAAGGGGATGCTACCAGAGCATTTCCAAACATTGCTGGTATCCGCGCAAGATCGATTATCCACTTTTGGATGTGTTTAATCCTAGGGTCAAGAGGCGGCCGTGAAACAGCGCAGGCAATGCCGTAGGTTTCGAGATGTTTTGAAGCACGGATGAGCTGGTTGAGATTGCGAGAGTCGGCGATTGTCTCGATCCAGGCGAGCACGTTGGACTTGAGGAACTTCTCGACAAGGAGAAAGGTTTCTAATGAGAGTGGATCTGCTTTAGAGAGGTGGTATGAGTATGCCGTACAGGCGTAGGCGGCGAAGTCTAGTCTCCGTGTGGTGATCCCAGCCGACGAGCGGCGGGGATTAGTCCTTGGAGGCTGCATCTCCTCTCCCACGAAGTAGGTGAGAGATATCTGGGCCATCCGCGTGTGTGCTTTGACCTTGTCAAGAGAGAATTCTGACTCGAACCCGGAGCTCAAGAGAAACCTCCTGGCGGTTTCGTGCACCATCTGAACCCTGTCGAACTTGTCCACAACAACCAGTTGGCCACACAGCGCGGCAATACTCTTCTCCAATCTAGGGAAAGAGTCATCAATGTCTAGACGCAGAGCTCCATTTAGCTCTTCGATTGTCATTGGACGGATCGCACAGGCTGCCCACATCAGAATGGCTTTGGCGAGCCTTTTCCCCCTCGTGGCCTGAGACATTGAGTCCAGGATCCGCTTGTACAGCGATTCCATGCCTTTTGGCACTTCTTCCAGGATCTCATTTATCTCCTTTTTGCTATGGCATTGTGCGAGTTCTTTGAGCACGAGGATTGTCCACAAGAAGGAGCCTTTGGCCTTTTCCACGATCCTCTCCACAAAGAGTGAGCTGTCCTCTGGCCCGACGGCACCCAGGGCGTGGGTTTTCGACTTAACCAAGCGCCTGAGATCTTGTTCCGTGTCCGTCGTTGAGATCAAAAGAGACAGTGACAGGTTGGATGGAATGCTCGAGAAGCCCAGGTCCAGACTAGCCGTGTCAAGACTTGTGACCATGATTCTCAAGGGTACCAATTCGCCAATGCTGGAAATCATAACATCGAAGAAGACTGGAGGGTCAAAGCACTCGTCAAGAGCGTCTATGACCCAGTAGTGACGAGTCGTTGAAGATGGAAAAATGCACGACTGGAAAAGGACTCTCCAAAGCGTGGGTTCGTCGACGTGGTCCAGCCGAATGCCGTCCGCCTGCATCTCCAGGATGGCATCGCCAACTTCGATGTTCGAGCTAGCTATCTGGAAGGCCAAAGATCGAAGGCAGCGACCTATGCTGGACTTTGACTCGTCCCCATGCTTGAAGAAGAAGTAGCTACACTCCAGCCCAGACTCCCTCAGGTCATCGACGACATAGCCCGCGAGGACGGATTTTCCAGTTGCTGGCTTACCCTTGATCCACAGGGTCCTATCGTTTCCGGACTTTCCATCTCTCCACTCAACGTAGCTGGGTTTGGCTGTGAGCCATTGGCATGAATCGTGCAATCGATTTTGGCGAACGGTAAGCAGATCGTCATACATGATCTCGGACACTTCCAAATACTGTTTGAGCTCTTTGATCCGGCTACGCTTCTTCAACTTCAGCTCAGGAGCTACCGCAGAAATGTTGTTTACTGTCCAAGCCAGTGCATTTCGTAAGAGGCGGTAGTTGGCATCGTCGGACGTGTCGAATTTACATATCGAGCGATGGTCAGCATCCATGGGCATCTGCTTCTCTCCCGGGTAACCCAAAACGGCAGACTCGGGATCGACAATCGGCGAGCTAAAGTGCCTCATGTGCTTCGTTTCGTAGAAGGACCAAAGCTCCAAATCTGCTGAAAAGTGCCGGAATTCATCGTTGATGACCTGGATAGATGCCGAATTTCTTCCTAAATTGGGCACATAGGCCCGCTCATAAGCGATCTTGACTAAGTTCTTCAGCAACTTGGCCGAGTCGGAGCCCCGATGCGGCGTGGCAAGAAAGTAGAAGGCGCGGAACCGACCAGCCAATGTCTCGAGGACTGCATCTTGCTTGGCTAGGATGAATGCTTTCTTCGCTACCAACCCTCCAATGCTGTGACCAACGGTAACGATACGTGTCGCGCAATTCGCAATGCATGGAGACGTACTGATGGCGCCTAGAAGCGACTTGCCAACGTGATGTATGTTCAAGCGGTCCTCTCGACCCTTGAGATATTCCGAGTCATACCCGTAACTGTGGATGCGCACGTTCTTGAAGGCTGGATCCTTTGGAAGCCACTCTTGTGGCCAGAAAAGAGACTGCATCGACTCTTTGGTCCATGTTTTCCTTGAATTCCCGCCTAGGCCATGGACAAAGATGAAATCGATCTGCGGTTCTGGGGGAGAGTATAGAAGAGTCAATCCGAGCGGCCCTGGCGGTATCGGGCTTTCCACGTTGTTGGGCGCGTTGCTTGGCGTCTTGGAAGAGGAGGTTCTTGAAAGCGAGAATGGACTCAACAAGCTCGCGACTGCGCTGCGTGTGCTCGAGGAGCCAGCTTGAGGCAGATCGGAGTTGGCGCGTCGTTGCTTGCGGAAGAACTGAGGAGTCAGTTAATGTCGGGGCGATTAAACACTTTCAGCCAGAAATTGGTTCTCCGGACTGAGGGCTGGACAAAAACTAACCATTGTGACCCGCAAGACGACCTAGTGTGCGAGATGGTCATGTGCGTCGCCCTCTTTGGTTGGTCAGGATCTAGGAGGCTACCACCTCGGTTTGACGATTGTTAGAGAGCATGATCCGAGTTTGTTCAAGGAGAGACTCTTGGTTATGCGCGAGCAACTTGACGCCCACAATCTCAGAGTGTTGCAGGGCCCTACCATAACCAATCGGCTGGCTGCTCTAACCGCCCGCAATGCGGCTCAAGGAATCTCGCACTTTCGCCCGCATTTTCACGACGTGCACTTTAACCCACTTCAGACATCGAGTTCACCATGAGCTCGCAACAGACTTATCCGACCTTTGCGGCGGGTGATCATGAGGGTCTGATGGAGTTCGCCCTCGACCAAGCGAGGAAATCCCCGCCGGCTGGCAACAAATTCTGTGTCGGGGCCGTACTTGTCGACGCTGACACGGGCGAGGTCCTATCAACAGGATTCTCATTAGAGTACCCGCGAGACTACAATGGAGATGTCGGTATGACGCACGCGGAGCAGTGCTGCTTCATCAAGATCGCCGATAAGCATGATTTACTCGAGGAGCGCATCCACGAGGTCCTCCCTGCCAACACAGCACTCTACACCACCATGGAGCCTTGCAACGAGAGACTCAGCGGTAACATGACTTGCGCGACCAGGATCTTGAGGCTACAGAGTGCAATCAAGACGGTTTACGTCGGGATAAAGGAGCCTGGAACCTTCATTGCGCTCAACGATGGGCAGCAGAGACTCGAGAGGAACGGGGTCAATGTCGTCTTTCCTGTCCAACACTTGCAGGAAAGGATCACCAGGATATCCTTGACCAGCCACTGAAGGATGATGGGGACAAGGGGTCGCAAGAAAACACCGGAATAATTGGCTGGGCGCTACAGCCAAATCAGTCCGGTGTATTTTTGCGACCCGATGCGGGCGGCCGACGGATCCTAAAATAGACTGAGGGACGGCGCCTCCCGTTACTGGCCGCTAGTCTGCTTTCAGCACGTCGTCTTTCTCTTAGCGAAGATGAATGACAAGTCAACAAGTGTTTAAAACCACAATACTAGTCTCTGGATCTCTAGTTTATGAAACGCTAAGTTGGACCGGAACTTGGAAGAGTCTTCACTAGGAATATCATTCAACTTGTGCAGATTTCTAGTTGCCGACCAACACGACCTCATGTCGTACTGAATATAAGCCCTGTGTACTACTATGTTGCATTATGTAGGGTCCTTACGCTTTTGCCTATTTGGCACAGTGGTTTAGCTTAACACCTTACACTTCATTGGCTACAGTGCTTTTGTGCGGCATTTTACAACTCTCAATCTCAAGCCGGGTGCACTCCAGGTCAACGATCTTCGACATTCCAAGGTCCAACCGACCCGAAAGAAAAAATGAACTATGACGGTGCCAATGGCCTCGAACTCCGAGAGGGCAATACCCAGGTCGACCCCGCTGTCCTAAAAGGTAAGACACACCGATACAGCCCTTGCCCGCCGGGAGACAGACTCACGTTCAATCCCACGTAGAACTTCCCCAGGGATGCAAAGTCACGTCCACCAAGAGCCATGGTATCAGCTTATGGGCGCGGACGGGCCGGATTGACGTCTCCCTCTTCGACGGAACGCCGCAGTCCTTCTTCATCAAAGTCATTTCCAGAGACCGAGGCAGGGACATGATGATGAGCGAATTCGAGTCGATGAACGCAGCTCACAATGTCCTTCCGGAGTTTGTGCCGAAGCCTATCGCCTGGGGCACGTATACGACGATCCGGGATACTCACTTCTTCCTTTGTGCGTTCCGAAACATGAAAGCCGATATACCCCGTCCTCACAAGTTCGCTGCCCTGCTTTCGACGTTACATCAGAAAAGTGTATCTCCCACCGGCAAGTTCGGCTTCCACGTCACCACTTATGCTGGTAACTTGCCCCAGTATATTGCATGGGAGGATAGTTGGGAGACGTTCTTCGCCAAGAGCATGAGGTGTGCACTCGACCTCGAGATCAAGGCGAGAGGCCCCAGCGAGGAGCTCAACGACCTCTCTCGCGCACTCTTTGACGAGGTTATCCCAAGGCTTCTGAGGCCACTGGAGAGTAAAGGTCGGACAGTTAAACCATCATTAATCCATGGCGACTTGTGGTACGCCAATTCAGGGATCGATGTGAATACTGGCGAGCCTCTAGTGTTCGACGCATGCTGCTTCTACGCACACAATGAATGTAAGCCTTCCAATATGACAACCCTGGGCTGAATACTAGCTGACGTGATGGACTTGAAGATGAGTTTGGTCAGTGGCGACCAGCCTGCAACAGGTTCGGTGTCGAGTACATTACTGCGTACAACTCGTTTGTCCAGATTTCACCTCCAGAAGAAGACTTTGAAGGTCGTCTGGACCTTTATAGACTGTAAGAGGTTCTATCCTACTGAAAGCCCGCCGTACTTACATCAACCTAGAAGGTTTGACACTCATGTCTCGGCGCTTTTCGTCGATAAGGAGAGTCTTCGCACACAGTGAGGGATTCCCCAATGCAGTCCAATCTTATGGCTAATTGGCTTCATAGGGTGATTGGTGTAATGCGGGACTTGGTACAGAGGTATGGGAACTCGAAGGAAGCGGCCTAGAGATGTGGCGACTATTATCAGCGCGGCCTTTCTTGTCTGCTTTGTGTATAAAGATATACTGGTATGAGTTCCTATCTCTTAGAGCCTGTCACCTTGGCATCAAGCGCTTTGATATGTGAGACGATAGTCACCAAGCTGACTGAGGATCTTGGTTTTTGAATATCTGTGTCTTTTGCGTTATCTGACCTGGCCAACTTTGACTTTCTTACTTATACTATAGTGGTGACCTCCTTAAGTAGTAGGATGGAGTTTGAATCATCAGTCTTCCAGACGAAGATCGAGATTTATAGCCAGTATCTTCTCTGAATATGAAATAGCAGTAGATAAATAGATTTACATTAGAACATTAGGAGAGGACTGGGATAATTCTGTTTATGTTTCAACATCGAGCCCACTGTTGTGTCAGATAGAACGTATGGTGCAGCTAAACTCGGATAAATGAACGCTCCGATTGTTACTGTAAAGAATTTACAGTTGTCTTCCTTCTCGTCCCCTCTCTATTACACTTACTTGAAGTGCATATGTGCGTTAGACTTGCCCAGTCTGTTCCCATTAGCGAAAACTGCAAACTCCAAAGATGCACCAGAAGGGACCATCTTGAGTTCGTACTCCATCTTCTTCAGCTTCTCGCCCGCCAAGTTCCAAAAGTCCGCCAGCGCCGAGAAGGGGGTGTCGAGAGTACACTCAATAGTCCCCAAAGATTTCACGCTCTTGACCATCCGCGTGGGAGGAATGTCGTCCTCACACTGTAAAAGCTCTACTGAGAACATGTTGAAATCCTTTCTATACACACGGTAAAATTCGTGTGTGACAGGTTCTTTCTTGGACACGTTTTCTCCCTGGAACGGAATTAGCTGGAAGTAGTACTAGAACCAAGGGTATTCATACTTTTGTCACGTACCACCTCATCTGGTTCGTGGCCTTCCAGTTGCCCTCATCGGCATCCCAGATCTTGTCTTCTAGCAGATGCTTGCTCTCATCAAATTCTACTTGGAACATGACGCCGTAGCTGGCTCTGGAGATGGTAGATGTGACTTGGATGGGGGCCATGATGTTCTGTTCGCTGCCGTTTACGTCAAATCCTGTCGCTTTCCCGTCAAGGAAGCCCTTGAAAACAGCACCTCGGCAGATAGCCGTACGTCTAGAAGTTCTTTGGTCAGCACGGTTATGCTTCGTCACAGTATTCAGATACTTACGGCCTCATGCCTGCTGACTGCAAGATGCTGATTTTGGCTGGTGAATGACGTGCTTTCAAGTGCTCGTAAAGATATGGACTACCGCCTAAGCCGCCTACGAGGATGATACCCTGTTACAAAAGGTTAGCGGGTGTTGAACTTAAACACATCGTTACTTACTGTGAGGGACAAGCCTTGTTCCCGCACTTTGCTGATCTGAGCTTCAATCAATTTATCAATGTCGGCAAACACCGCCGTAAAGGCCTTTTCGATGTGAGATCTAGCAGCAAAAGATAGTCAGACAGGTGTTGAAGACGATTTAAAATAGGGTGATAGTTACTCATTGAAGTGAATCCGACCATTCTTGATATAAGGCTCCTTGCTCATGTCGGTAAGGCTCTGTTTTCCGAACGCCTCGGCTGGAATAGAGACCATGTATTCTTTCTTGGTACTCCCGGGCTTGAATTGCGGCTTGATGGAAAGTTCCCATTCACCTTTCAGGATTTCTTTGATGCCTGCCCTGCTGAGTCGATCCCACTTTCGGCCAAGCCTGTTCTTAGCTATGTATTCAAAGGCTTCATCGATAAAGATGCCACCACAGAGACCGCCTAGTTGGGTGCGAATATGTTAACCTCCATCGTTTATAAGGGGCTTGGGTTAACTAACCTGTTCCCTCTACTGCTTCACGCATCAGGATTGGATCAGTTGAGCTGATCTCATAGCTGATCAGGTCCTAGGATTGGTCAGCTAGGAGAACCCTCTTGGTTAGTAATTCAGTGGCCACTCACGACTGTACCGCCTCCAGCATCACAGATGAGGTAGACTTCGCCTTTTTTTGTTCGCTTCCCAGGCTCACAAAGTGTAGACAGGGCGGCCGCTTCTGGCTCTGGAGCAAACGTCAGCAGCGTTGGCCCGGCAGGTCGACGATCAAGGATTCCCGCCCGTCTAGCTGCTTGTTCCATGTCCTGTCTGGCATAGCCTTTCCAGATGGCAGGCACCGTGATAACAACGTGAAGCTGTAAAGCCTCCAGCACTGTCTCTCCACGGTCTTTGGTGATGATCTCGAGCGTGTGAGCCCAGAGCAGCCTGAGATAGTCCGAGATCAGGTCAATCGCGGTTTTTCCATTCTCGCGCATCATCTTTCGAGCTCTCAATAGAAACTCTGAGGACCGAAGCTCTGGAGAGAGGTCCTCTTCCTTCAACAGAAGAAGCTTGAACCATTTGATAGGATCAACATCGCTCTCCACCTCATATCCCCACATGATCTTGTCATCTTCGTAGTATAGTTCCGTAGGCGCCTTGCCCTCTTCTCGGCCAGATCCAGGCCAGGTGGTGATCAAGTTGATCTGCTCGCTTTCGAAGTCGGTCTTGGTAGCCCACGCAACGCCCGAGTAGCTATCAGACAACGCAAGTTAGAGACGGTACAAAGTCATAACATGTTGCGACCAGCACTCACGTGGTACCAAAGTCGATGCCAATGACGAGAGTTTCATCAAAGTCCTCACAGTCAGAGTCTACATCTTCTCTTCGCAGCCTCAGAGGAGCGTCCGCCTCCCACATGCTGGTTGATGCAGTGAAGGTCGCAAGCTGCCGGATGTAGTAGAGGAGTAACAGGATAGGGCTAGGCTCGTCTCAATCAAAGTTTGTATGCTCAAGTCAGCTTGGGAGTTCTTGTTCTTGCTGTGTGATGCGTAGGAGAAACGGCAGATGTTGGTCGGTGGTGGGCTTTAAATGTTAGTCTGACCCCGAGCGGCATACGAAGATCTGGCTAGTCAACCTAGACCTGTCTGGTCAACCTGGACTTGGCCTACTGTCTTTTTCGTTCATCTCAGCGGCTAACTGCGCAATAAGCTGAGAAACTGCCTTGCGAGTTACCCCTCGTGTGGCTGAAGCCTGATCTAGCAATTCGCCAATCCCGTCAGTCTACATTACAGATTCCTTGGCTTCACCCCCTGCATGGGTTCAGTTTTCAATCAGCTTGGTCCGCCTCTGACTACTCAACCTATTAAAACTCCTAGATTGTCTATATCTGATGCAGATGTTCTCCATCCGGGCGCCTCAAAGTGCGGACAGCTGACTCTGAGCAAGCCCATATCACACCCTCCAAAGAGGAAATCCACCAATTATGACTCGGCATCACTAGCAAGGTCTGTTCATACCCTTTGATATATCATTTATGGAACAGCCTAGATGCTGCACCGCTGTTTCAGTTGAGCCTAGTGTCCAAGATTAGAATCAAATAAGCACAGGTCATGGACAAACCGGCCAACGAGGGATCGTCCGCCAGAGCCTATGAGGATCGATACCCCCCCTTTGGTCCAATCTGCGCGTGTGATTGAATTTATTCTCCAATCATCATGAGGTAGGCGAGATACCCTGAGGCTCCTGTATGTGCGGCGCAGCCTGATCGTAAGTGTTTCATGACAGACGAACCCTCAATATACCGCTGAAGTTGCGCGATTTCTCACAGCCTCGTTTCGTTGGCACAAGCATTCTTGTCGGGGTCAACAAGGACCCCGAGACAGACTTTTCCTCGAATCTCCTTTCCAACAACGGCAGACTGTCTTTTCATTTACTTGACACTCTAATATATCTTTCTGAGTCCATAGTTGAATTCCAGCTTCATCAGCCCAGCCATGCAACACGGAACAGGACAGTCCTCCTACTCTGGACAGCACGGCAGATATGCTACCCAGCCTTTCGATACTGATGCTGTGATGGTCGACGCGTTCGAAGAACCAGAAGCAAGGAATCCTCCTTATCCTCCGCGGCCCAACGAGCAACGGTCAAGCACAAGCTTCAAGACCAGAACGACAGAGCAGTTTGCGAGCAACTACAACGATGACTATCAGCGTCGTGATGTTCGTCGAACCTACAAATCCGAGTACGAAGCTGGATCAAATCCAGGTGCTCCTTACAAAGCCAACAGACCAGCCGAATATCCAAATTTAACTCCACATCCCTCGTCGCCGAAGAGAGTCGAGAGCAGCCGCGATAAGAAACGCTCGACTGAACCTGCTTGTTCTACACGAATAGACACAATACGGGATTTGGAGGATGATCTCTTCCTAGCTGATGAACGGAGAATGGAAGTCGAGGAAAGGTCGGAAAGAAGAATTGCAGAGTTGACGGGTCTGCTACAGAGACGGGATCTCCAAATCGAAGAAGAGCGTTATAAAGCGCAAGAAATACGGGAACAGAACGAAGACAAGGTCTCCAAGCAGGTTGAAGACTTGAGGCACCTCCTACAAGAGAAGGACGCAGAACTGGAACACGAGCGTTACCAATCAAAGGAATTTCGGAAGAAGAGTGACGATACCTCGAGCCAGATCAAAGAGCTAACGGGTGTGCTGCAGAAGCAAGGTGAGGAGATCAATCAGAGAGCAGCAGAGGCGGGTGACCTGCGTAAGGCCTGGAAGAAAGCAGCTGGAGAGCTCAACAAGCTCCGAGCCATGGGTCAGGGATTCTATCAGATCACAGACCAGTATCTGGTAGATCTCATCACGCAGCTGAGGTTCAACATCCGAGACTTTGCCATACAGTTCTTTGACGGCAATGCGCTGAAGGACAAGCTACAGCCGGAAGAGCCGCACTATCTGGAGTACCTCGAACACACTACCTCAGAAAAGGACGGCTACTTGCCCTATCTTCAGTCCCCGGAGCAGTGTCACCAAGTCATCCAAGCTTTCATTTGGAAAGTGCTTATCGAAGAGGTCTTCAACTCTTTTGCTTGGGTTGGTGGCACTGCATCCGACAAGGTTTTTATTCTACGGAACATGTTGAAACCCAGTAAGTCGAACCCTTAAGAGTGCCATCATCGAGGACTAACACACGGTACTATAGAAACTCGGCAAGACTCGCATGGGAGGAAGCGACCAGATCCTGAAGCGGAACGGAAGTTCCAGACCTGGAGTGCCACAACAGTTGGGCTCCTTCTGGATGCCATAGACACCAACGAAGGCTCGGATGTTTATGAACAACTACAGAGCGAACAAGCCCACCGAGTAAAGTGCATCGCCAATACCATTGGAGGATGGCTCCAGTCGGACAAACAGGACTTTAACGAGCAAATTACCCTAATTGTGGGCAAGGCCTATGGGCTCGGCAAGGAGATCAGTCAACAGGTTGCGCTCGTCGTGTGGGTGTTTAACCTGGATGAGCAGATTGGAAGCTCCAAATTTGATCCGGCTGTGATGGAGTTGGAGAAGGGGGATCGCACCAAGAAGCCGCGAGAGGTGCGCTTGATGATTGTTCCGGGTGTGGATAAGAGGGGGAAGTCGACTGGCGAGGGCTTTAAGAATGAGGTTAGGCTTCTCAAGGCTGTAGTGAGCTGCGACGAGTAGGGATAATCTTGGAAGCGCCTGTCTTTATTCTTTACAGAGATTCGATGTTAAATGCTCATGCTCTTGCCTCTTACATCAGCTGTGAGGAGTGTAAAGCCAGTTGATAACTTTTGGTACCTTCGCACTCTTTGCCTAGCTTATATGCATTGTCTCTTGTCCAAGAGCGATTTGCTGGCTCTTAGCCACAGCGTCTCACTACTATTCTTCCCGCTTCCACCGGGTCAATCCCCCTCTTGCATATCTGATAATGCACATGTCTTGACTCTTGTTTCTAGCATGACGAATGTCAATCATGGAGCGTCCAAAGGATCAGGCTGTCACATCGGTAGAGCTGTCTTCTGCGCTATAGCTGCTCCCGACACTTTTTGTAAAAGGATGGAGGATCCAAAACTGCTGTCCCCAACTCAAGATACTTGACCGCACTGGCAAAAGTCCCGACCGGAGAACTTGTTGTGCCGAGCTTGATGACCCTGGTCTCCAACGTCCCATTCCACAGTCTTGGCAGATTCTTCCAAGCATACTTGACTCCATCAGTGATCGGCTTTGTAGAGCATCAGTTATTGGCCCAGGTCAAAGTGCCCCATTGTTCTAATACTTGTGCTGAAACAGGCAAGTTTTACTGCAAGTGCCGTTCCATATCTCCATGGTCTCGAGCACCGGCATCAGTTCAGCGGCTCGAGCCGCGGATATGGGGACGTCTTCTACCCTTTGTTGCTCCGTAGGTTGATAAACCCAGTATGATGTGAGAGCGAGTGTTCGGAGGTGAGGCCAGGGCTGCGCATTAGGTGCCGCGATATCTGGTCCAAAGTTGGCAAAGAAGTGTTCAGCGTGGACCAAAAAGGCACTGGAGAAGTTCTCAAGTTGCTTATACTCGGCCGCACGTAGTTTTCCCCAGTATAGATAAGATGCTGCTTTGACGAATCCCGCGAGAGCAGAATGCCCTTGTCATGAAACAAACACAGCTCGCAAAGTGTCTCGAGGAGCTTAGAAAAGAGCACGACTATACGTTCTATATCTATCGTTAGTATATCCACTCTTTTGGAAATTTTCAAGCCCTAAACAATACTTACGCCTTTCAGTCATGCTCATAGATATTTCACGCCTAATGAACTGTCGCTTAGAAATAGTCATTATATCAAAGTCAACAACGCGATTCTGGTCGACAAAATTGGTCTTGGACATTTTCGGTACGAAGAAACTATACCATTCTCGACAGAAAGTAGCATATCCGATGCGGGCATACGGCTCGTCCTGCAAGCTGTAGTTCTCTGCTACCGCTTCAAGGACGAGGTTGCGAATTAACCAGTTGACCATGGTGGAGATATTGAAAGCTGTTGGTGTTGGTTCAGGTTCAGAAACGAGAGGGAGGAGATGAGATATATATACATTATCCGCGTGAGGTTTGAACAGAGACCAATTGCATGACCATACACAAATGGCAGCCTTGGCTGTCACGTCTGGCAAAGTTAGGCACATGCTAGGCGACTCTTAATCACAGCAGTGCACAAAGTTCATTATTAAGTGTGCACTCGCATTTTGGCATTACATTTTTCCATGTCCATCTATCTTCGGCATGGCTACGGCCACTTCAACTATTCTATATGAACTACATAGTTAAAGCAAATCATTATTTGATAAAGCATAACGCATGTCGGATAGTAGTAGTGAACTAGGTTAATATAGCTTATTATATATCTTAACTTTATTATACCTATAAAAGAAATTAAAGTAACTTAATAAACTTATTAA